>CATIWF010074062.1:0-12714 GCA_949630135.1 Balakata baccata
TATATGATGTATATATTTATTAAATATACAAAACAATTATAATAAAAATAAAATATATGTAAAGTATATTTAATATATATAAGTAAGGAATATATTGATATAAATGAAAGATATGAATAAGATACAATAAAATATTATATGTATATATACATAAAAAATATATACATTATATATACATAAAATATAAATACCATATATTTTGCATATATTTTTTCTACACATTTAATAATTTGAGTAATATATATATATATAACTAATGATTTTTTTAGTAAATGTTATTACTCTATGCATAAAGTACATTCTTAATAATATGAATAATAATTTCCAAAATAATATTAAAAAAAATAACATAATCAATAACTTACAAAAGAAAAAAAAAACAAAATATATATATCAAATAATGAAATCTAGGTAAAAATTTCCAAATTTTGAATAGATAATAAAAAAGGTAAATTTTATTTTATTTTTCCAAATACTAACTATGTGGAATAAGAAAAAAAATAATAATGAAAGCTTTAAAAAAAGGATGTGAAACTTGCTTTAATTAGTCTATTATATAAAAATGTGTACAAATGTTATTTGATACATTAGAGGAGTATAAAGGTAAAAAAAAAAAGGAAGAATAAATAAGTATATCTTATAATATATAGATTAGGTGGTGTACTTTCCACAAAAATGTAACTGTTGCATAGGATAGGAGTGAAGTTCATTAGATCTGAGACAAAATTTGTTACGAAACTGAAAGTTCATATAATTAAACTCTAATTTTTATAGAATTTGATGTGTGTAGAAAAAAGTACAAATTTTTTTTTATGTAATTTTTCCTTTCTTATTGATAACATAATAATACCAATTTTTATTATTACGTTGCAAATTGATATTAAATTTTTTTAATTGTTGTAAATTGTTGCTAAAATAATTTTGTACTAAGTTCAATTTTTGATAAAAAAGTATGATATGTTAGCAAGAAAATGCAATTTCTGATGATTTGACATGCTGATTAGTTGTTACATTAATTTTTTATAAGATTTTGGAATTTGATGCCAAATTGCAATATTTTCAAAAGTTTTAGTATTAATTTGTAACAGTTAAAGGATTTGATACCAATTTGTAATATAATGATGAAAATTAGTACTAATATTATTAACCATAGTTTGCAGTAACTAATCTAAAGAGATTAATAATGAGAATTGTAAACTCAATTCATTGATTCATCAAGAAGAAAATTACATTTTATATAGAGTTTTTCTCAACAAAATAATTGTCACAATGATAGGAGAAGATAAAGTTACAATGAATGAAAGCTAACTAAAGCATAAAAAGGAGAAGTGTAATTGAGCTAGCTGAACTTCACGTCATTCCAGTAAGTCCAATTGTGCACATACTGATTGAGCTAGGATCGGTTATGCAAGTTGCAGCGGTTATAACTGCTTCTGAAGTGACATTTGCTGAGCTACCTATCCTTGAGCTGCGAGAGCTTGTTGAAGTATCAGTAGATGACTTGAAGTCACTAGAGCAGCTACAACGCATTGGTAATGGAATTGCCAAAGAGACTTGCCTCATTCCCCCCCCCCCCCCTTCTTTTCCCCTTAAGTTAGGAGTGAAAAAGTTTTGAACTCCAAGCTTGGATAGTAAGTATTGAAATTGAGAAGCATAATGGGGGTTTGTGAAGAAAGCGACTATCTAATGAGTAAAGGCAACTGGAGAGAGATAGAGTCTAGACTTATATTTCTCCTAGACAATATGGTAATCAAGCTTTATATGTTTGGATCTTTCATGGAAAATAAGGTTTTGGTAATGTGTAAGGTAGAGTCATTGTCACAAAACAAAAGAGTAGGTGGACAGTCAAGATATTGGAAAATAGGAGAATGCTTTAAATATCAAAGCACTCAATGAGCTTTCTGTAAGTGATCTTCAATTGGATAATTAAGATATTGGGATATATATTGAACAATATAGGCTATATTAGGTCTAATGTTGCTTAATAGAGTAACTTGCCAATCAGTTGTGTATAACTGATGATATCTTTGAATGGAGCAAAGTTTGAAAGTTTAGAACTAGTTGGAACCATGAGAGAGGTAATTAGCTTTGATTCAAGAAAGCTTGAATCTATTAAATGTTCAAGGGCATACTACCTTTGACAAAGATTGGTGCCATTGGAATTCTTAGCTACCTACAAGCCTAAGAACTATTTTAAGGCTTCTAATCCTTGATCTTGAAAGCATTGTGAAGGAATTGCTTGACATAAGCAATGTCACGCCCATATAATAGGTCTAAATATTATTATAATCTTTTGGAGTATTAAAAAGGGTATTTTGCATGAAACATTGCGAGATGGAGGATGTAGAACTGTGCACGACCTATGTAAGGTATGTGGCTAAAGTAATTATGCACGACCTGTACAAGGTATATGGCTGAAGACACTGTGCACGGCCCGTGCTGTGTTGGGATAAGATTTTTAGGATATTGAGCATGACCCGTGCTGGCTACACGGCTCATGCTCGATATTAGGCATATAAATACTCATGTTCTCTCTCTTTCCGTTATATATTCATTTCCACTGACATCCACTTGAGAGGAAATTCTAGAATCACTTTTTTCTCCTTCCTAAACTTGAATCTAACTCAAAGAATACCCAAATACTCGGGAAAAGCGTCATTAAAACTAAATATCTTCACTTGTGAGAGTGGTTTGAGAAGAAAAGGAAAGATATTGTGTAAAGGAGGAAGAAGGATAAGGGAACCCAACACTAGATCTAACCTTAGGGAGAAATCTAAGGGGATATTGGTAAGTTTTACACTAATTTACCTTCTTTGATCTTTGATTTTCTTTGATTCTCCTCCTTTCATAAAGAAACTCGAAAATCTACCTAGGGTTGGAGGTTTATGACCTAAAAAGGGAAGAATAGAGAAAGATCTTATGATTTAAATAAGAGTAATCATGAACCTTTGACCTAGTTTGGAAACACATATTGGGTGAGGACCTTGGAATCTAGGGTTTATAGCTTTCATTTATGGTTTTTATGTAGGCAAAATGATTGGTGAGTAAATGTTTGTGTTAAGAGCTCCTCAAGACCCTTGAGGCAACCACCAAAGAGGTGGAGGAGCTTGATTTTGGTACAGTATTAGTGGAGATTTGAGGTTTGTATACAATAATACCCTTTGCAATTATGGCATGTTTATGATTCACATGCGTGATTTGCATATAAATGTTGAATTTAATGAGCCTTGTGCGTGAACCATAAATGCTAATAAAAGTATATTACATGTGATGGAAGCCTTGAAGACATTAATATGTGAAAAATAAAAGGCTTGTGCCTATTATGTATTTTTAATAAACATGAAAACCAGCTACGGATTATTTGATATACATCCTAGGGTCGAATGGTAACGTATTTCCCTAAATTCCTTAAGCTTGAGTACCCTAAGGGCAAGAGCTTTAAGGATCAACACGTATTTCCCTAAATTCCTTAAGCTTGAATACCCTAAGGGCAAGAGTTTTAAGGATCAACATGTAATACCCAAAGGGTTCATGTTTGTTTCAGACGTAGGATGAAATGCTTATTACCCAGAGTGGACAAAGCATAACCAGATAAATGTTATTATGATATGATAGTTTGAAAATTGTAATATGACTATGGGTATATGCTTTTGGATATTTGTCGTAATTCACATGTTTGATATGCATTGTTAGTTATTGTATTATTGTATACCACTAAGCGATTGCTTAGTATGGGAGTTGCTTGTTATCTCCCATGTAGGTGGAGAGATTTAGCCAAAAGAGCTGCAGAAGACAAATAGCCTAAGGGCTAGAGTCTACACAGTGTTACAGGGTATAAGTCATAATGATCTTTTGTAAAGTCTTCTCATATTTTGTAAATGTCAAATTGTATTTGAACATTGAGCTTTTCTATTTTATGGTTCTTTTAAGGGCTACGTACTCTTGTAACCTCCTTTTGTAAACTCTCATATTTTTGGAATGTGAACATATTTTGGATGAAATCTTGAACAAGTTTAATAATTTGTTTTAAATTAGACATCATAACTATGATGCACATATTGATTTCTTAAAAGTTTTTAAAATATTCCCATTTCATATAGACATATGGTAACATACTTTCAAAGTAGTTGGGAATAAATCCTAGCTATATGTAAGGGTGTTACAAGCAATTTGTTGCAAGTCATTTTTAGCCACAATGACATCATCCACATAGATGCAGAGAGCAATAAAAGTGGTGGATTTGTACTTAGTGAACAAGAAGCAATCAGCTTGAGCCTATTTGAAGCTTTAAGAGAGTAGTGTTGTTGTCAATTTGGAATGCTATTGTCTACTGGCTTGTTTAAGGCCATACAATGATTTGGTCAGTTTACACACCAAGGAAGAATCTGAGTAGCTAAAACCAGGAGGAATTTGCGTATACACTTCTTCACTAAGACCACCATGTAGGAATGCATTATTAATGTCCAACTGGTGGAGATGTCATCCTTGAATAGATGCAATAGTTAAGAGAACTCGAATGGTGGTCATCTTAGCCATAGGTGAGAAAGTATCTAAGTAGTTAAAGCCAAGTTGCTGTGTAAAAGCTTTTGCAACCAACCTAACCTTATGTCTCTCAATTGACCCATCTGTATAATACCTGGTGCAGTAAACCATTTGCAACCTATGGCTTTCTTGCCTAAAGGAAGATTAGTCGAGTGCTAGGTCTGATTGGCCTTGTAAAGCATCCAACTTTGCCTGCATGGTTGCTCTCTATTTTGGAAACTTAATTGCTTGATGATAAGTTTTAGGCTTAAGAGGAATAATTATGGAAGCTGAAAAGCATTTATAAGCTGGCAAAAATTGAGAATAAGAGAGAACTAAAGCTAAGAAGTGAGGAGAAGTACCTGAGCTGGTGATAGAATGTGGCGTAGTAGACTAGGAGGTTGATTGAGTTAAGCCACTCCTACCAAGGACCTAACAGTGATAGTCTCTGAGATATGAGGGTTGATATCTGGGTCTAGTAGATCTTTTAGTCTAAACAGGAGCACTGGATTGCGTAGGTGAGGAGAGTGGTTTAGGAGATGAAATAGGATATTGTATAAGTGATTAGTGTGGTTCAAGAGATGAAGAGGTTGTAAAAGGAAGGTTTGGATAATGGGTGTAGTTATCCATGTAAAGTTATGCTAAAACAAATTGAGTTTGGGATAATGAAGTGTTTGATGATGGAGACGAAAAGAGGAACTCAATTTCATAAAATTGAACATATTTGGAGACTAATAATTGATGATTGATCATATCAAACATTTTAAAGCCTTTGGTACCATGTTTATACCCCTACAAAAGCACATTTGGTAGCTCTACCTGCTAACATAGATCTGTGTTGTTACATCTGCTAATTTAGATCCTAGTCTCAAATGTCATAAAAATCGACACATCGGCTCAGTTGGAATCTAAAATTCAAATTTGATACGAAGTCAGCAAATAAATGATTAAATAATTAATAGAACGATAAATGTAATGTTTAATGTGGGGAAGAAGGATGGATTATGGTAATGGATTTAATTGTAAAGAATAACATTGTATTAGGGCAAAAACATAAAAATAGCAAAAATTGGACCAAATTAGATATTTGTCAAATTATAAAAAATGGGCTAATTTTTATCCCTCCTTGCCACACAAGTCACATAAAAATATCCCTTAAATTTATCACCAAATATTTCCTTAAAATGGGAAAGAAAAGTCTAAGATTTAAGTCTAAATGGAGGACATACTTTTTATTTCAACTTTTCTAGATTTCTCCCTAATCTTCCTTTTCTTTCCAGCGACGCTTTCTTTATTTTTAAACCTCATCTTCATTCTTCTTCTTCCACACACAACTGTCTTCTTCTCTTTATTATTTTTCTCAAGATTTACAACAAAATTAGTCCAAACAAATTTGTTCCTGGAAAGCAATCTTCTCTCCTTTGTTCTTGTGTTGTTATAGTTGTTAGAGTTATATTAAAGTAGTATATTGCACTCCAATTTTAATGACCATAGTGACCAAATTTGAAGATATACCAAACAAAAAACTTATTGATTTATATATTGTCTATATGTTCGTCAAATGGTATTGAATGATTTTAAGCATATGAAGAGATAAGCTTTTTTGAGTGAGACTGGTTCATATAAGAGTATCAACTGGACACCCTTCTATTTTTGTTCATTTTGATCATCTTAGAGGTCGAATCAAAGAAACTCTAAACATAAAAGTTATAGCTCCATATGTCTTTAGGTGTTTACCAAATTGTGTATAAAACTTTGTTCTGTAGGTTGAGTTATAACGAAATGAATCTTGACTGTTCCTTTAATTAAGTTGCTTCTGTATAGCTCGAGCAAATTTATCCTCATTTTTGAGCTATTTATAGACTGCATTAGTAAAAGTACAAAACATAAAAGTTTGATTCTATATTTAAGTAAACCTCTGTAAAAGTTTTATCTTAATATGTGGTTTCTTTTGTGAATTATGGGCTTAATAAGGAACACTGGTCTAGTTGTCAACTTGTGCTGGACCAGTTACATCTTCTTTATTATTTGAAGACCTTAGACACTGAATTAAGAAAATAGTAAACATAAAAAAAGTTCCACATTGCCCTTATAAGTTCCTACAAAGTTTCACAGCAACATAACTTATATGTTGTAAGATATGGATATTTAAAAATGATGTTTCAAAATTGTTTAAAGGTAGAAAATAGGGCAATATTTGAAATTGCACTAAAAATTGTACAATGCTCCAAATTATATGAAATTGTAATATTTTATAGTTTTATATGTTAAATTTAATTATAAATAAGAATCATATAAATTTGACAAGTATAGAAAAAGTTATAGGGTAAATAGTTCTGAAAGGTCACGCTGCCACCTAGGAGAAATCTTAGTTATTTGTTTAAGCCGTATTAAAAATAAGTATTCTTATAATATATTGATCAATTATACTTTCAAATTTGGCTCTGAACAAATTGAAGATCCACAAGAGTAGATAAGCTCCATAACATTGGATTTTGCAAAGTTCTATAGAGGTATGTACATATATGCATTCTATTCCATTGAAATGATATGATTTTGTGATGTATGTTAAATGTTTAATGATATGATAACTAGAAATAATTGGGAATTGGAAAGCTAACAATGATATATGGTAGTTTGATTATGCTTATGAGCTATAAATGGAATGAACTAATGTTAAGAGATAGGAACTTAAGTATTAAATGCTCATTGTTGTAGGAGAACTATTACGACACATATTGTATTAGAAGATGGTTGATAAAAGAGGTAAGTTTTTCAATTGTTATCCAATAATGTGAATGACATGTAATGAATGTTTGGCATGATAATTGAATGATGATATTGAATTAATGAGTTTAATTGGTATATGTTGGGTTTGAGGCATGCCAATATCTTTTACATGATAATTTAAGATGAAATATCATATGTATACATGATAATAAGCTTGAAATTACATTGGACATGTAACACTTTATACCTGTGGTTATCACTTATACTTATATCATGTTATCGTATATTGTATGAGAATAAGACAGAGTCCTGTTTATAATGAGGGATAATTTTTTTTTTTAATCATATAACATTTCACTTTGTAGCATTTAGCAATTCAGCAAAGCATAACAGCTTGACTATATACGTTATATATATATATATATATATCACTGTATATTCACTATATTATACATATACAGACATACAATACAAAACACAAAAGACATGTCCCTATACATATGTGAAATGCAAGGATAGAGATTGGTGAGACTCGGCCGGTGACCTGTGATCCATTTCTTCTATATGATATGCACCTCCAAAATAAGCTAATTACTCTTCTTTGCCTGAAAGATGATGCAATTTGATGAGTTGCAACTTAATAAGAATAATTATCAAAAGCTTTCTAAAGTACCAAGTCAATCGCAATTACAAGTAATAATTGTCATTCATACACATTTTACATGTCATTCTATTTATTAATATCATATGAATATAAATAATATTAATTCATGTAAACATTTCATTTGCTTATACTTATGTCATTTTCTTATTGTTGTAACCAGGCTAAACAGATACTGTCCTGGGTTTCCATGTGAACATTTGCATTTGCTAGGTAGTTTGATCATTTGTAACATTTGCACATTTGTTAGGCCATAGGCATTTTCTTTTGCTTTTGAACATTTGTTTGGGCCATAGGCCTCTTCTTTTGCTTTTCAATGCTATTTAGCTAGTCACAATGCCTTATAGGTCCACATGCATATGCATTTGCAACAATCATTATACATTTCAGTCAACTTTTGCCTTATACAAAGAAAATGTATACATGTAATCCAAACATGTACTTTACATCCAATACAGTCTCATTGGCTATATCATAGCAATCATGTAATTCAAATAAAGCAAATCAAGTCACATTACATGTAGCACGTACCAAAGAAATCGTTTGATAATTAAACTCACATTTTCTTTTGCTACTAAGCCTCTAACTTACTGTCTTTCATTTCCTTGAGGCTCTCCAATATACTGTGGACCTAATTGAATGTATACTTGGTCAATTGGTAGTTAAATAAACTTAGCGAAACTTAAACAAATTGAAATATGTATTTTAAAGACCACTAACTAGGATTTGGTCTAAAGGCAGTGTGACCTTCATATGTTCATTAGCTTATAACTTTTTCTATACTAGTCTAATTTGTATGGTTCGTATTTCTAATTAAATCTAACATGTATTTCTACAATATATCTAATTTTCATAATAATTGGACTATTGTGGAATATTTTATGCAATTTATAAACATATTCTGTTCTCTGCCCTGTTTTTGACCTTAAACAGTTTTGGGACACCAAATTTGCTTCTTCATATCTTACAACGTGTAAGTCATATTTGTATGAAACTTAGTATGAACATAGATATGTTAAAATGAAACATTTTTTATGTTGAAAACTTTTATTCATTCTACCTCTAAAGTCCTCATATGGTGGGGTAATTGTGACTGGTCAGAAACAGAGCTGACATCCGGACCAGTCTAACTTGTAAAGGCTATAACTCACAATATACATAACATATTAAGGTGAAATTTATGCCAAAATTTAGCTAAGACCTGTACCTATAACTTTCACGTTTTGACCATTTACAGATTATGTCTATAAGGAACTCAAAATTGGCAAACAAAGGACCGGATCTGCCAGGACACTAAGCAGGCAGCTCAAATATGGAACAGACATGACTCTCTTGTCTATAACTCAATATCCGCCCATAATCTGGTCCTGAAATTTGGTATCAACTAGATAACACATATATCTACAACTTTCATGTTTTGAGTTTCATCAATTACCTATTCTATCATATAGAAATAGAATTAAAATAGTAGATGATTCAGCTAGGTTCCTCAATAGAACCAGTTCTAGTCCGATACCAATATATTTCCACAGACACAAAATCTTGCAAAACCATTTATATAACCATAAATCTAAGATATAAACCTACAAGTTTTATGCTTGTGCTTCTTCAGAATCGGTGTCTAACATGACAAAAATGAGACCCCAAGTTAGTAGTAAGAAGCAGAATCTGAGAACTTTGGTACATAATATTTAGTAACTTTCTTACCATAAACTATGACCCATCAATACCCAAATCATGATTAACAATAAAGAAGGAATAATTATTCACCTGAGGACTAATTTTTGGCTGGAGCTTTTGATGGAGAACTAAAGAAAATGGAGAGAAGAAGAACAGAAGACAATCGGGTGAATGGAGCTGCCTAATTTGACTTAACTTAGCCAACTTTGTCCCATTCAAATTTTCATTTGCCTTTTTTTTTTACTTTTCTGATTTATTTAAATAAATTTAAATAAATAAATAATAATAATAATAATTAATAAATTATTATTATTATTATTATCTCTACATATTTTCATGTACCTAGTGCCAAAAATACTATCTAGTTAAATTGTCTACTTTAATTAATTTCACTATGCCAAATTTCATTTGTTTCAAATTTAATCCTTTTATTTAATTTTATTTTTATTATCTTGTGTCCTTATTTAAATTATAACTAGACACGTACGACTTGTTCCTATTGCGATAAACCCACCCGTGGTAAGTCTACCTCGTGAGCACGTTTTAGCTAAAATCCCTTTGTATGCATGTGTTTCATATGAATGACATATATAAATTGAATATGTCCAAATGTAATGCGTGTTATAATGCATGTGGGAAAGTCGAGGGTGTTACAGGACATGTTAAAAGAAAGTTGTATAATAATTATAACATAAGACTACATGATAAGGATAAATGATCAATGATGTGAATTGCTCATTTCTCTACCCGTGGACTAGATTAGGATTGTTGGTGAGATTAGGATTGTTGGTGCACCATTAAGGAGATTTCAGTATCGAACCGTTTATGGCATCTTAGGGACAAGGTGGCTTAAGCTCGTAGAGCGCCCTTGATCCCATTTATATACAGATGATATATTATACTTAGTCAAGGTGCCTTAAGCTCATGGAATACCTTTGATCCCATCTATATACAGATGATATATTATACTCAATTAAGGCAGCTTAAGCTCGTTGAGCGCCCTTGACTTGAGATTGTGGTGAGTAGGCAGCTTAAGCTCGTTGGATAATCCGAAAATGAAATTTGGACTAATACATGGACATAAATTGAATATGGAAATCAATATAAAAGTTTACAGAATAAGAAAACCAGATATAGGGATATGTGAAATCTGAAAATGGAGGATATAAAATAGCAATTAGTACTTGTATATATGCATATATAACATGATATTCATGATGATTTGATATTATGTGATGTAACACACTGTATTGCATAATAATCCGGTTATTATATAATATACATGAAAGAATGATAACATGATGTCAAGAACTAGATATTGTGTGCACGCCATGCTATGCTACATGTGATTAATTATTGATGAATTTGGATATACAAAAATATTGATGATGTGAAACTAAATATTTATTCATATGTGCAAATTGGTAGAAAAATGTTATACCCATATTGTGAGTAAAGCATAATAATGAACAATACTAATAACATGACTTATAAATGAGTAAATTATTATGGTTGATCATGTGTTATAAAATTAGTAGGTGCATTTAATTGTTAACTGTATTAAGCATGTAGATTGAGTATCTCGAACTTGTATGTTTATTTGTTAGAATTATGCATTTATGTACTATTAAGCTATAAGTAGCTTACATGTTAATTTTCCTTACACCCAGGTTTGGAGCTACTAGCAGTAGATAAGGAAGTTAATAGAGGAAAAGTTAGAGCTCATGCCAAGGCTACAATGTAGACCAGGATTTGAGTCAGTAAGTTGCTAAGCATTATGCAAGGAGAGTGTCAAAATGGGTTAGCATATAGTGTATATGCTCGAATTAGAATGAAAGCCAAATGACAAAGAAAAATGGCATAAAAAGAACTAGATATAATCGTTAAACCGGTAGATAGCTAAAATAATCTAGTGAATTGGTACTAGTACTACATTAATATAGCCTATTTTAGAAATTTATAGGCCAAATTACGAAAAAAAGAACTTTGCACTTTATCATATTTTATGGCCAACTTTTTAAAAATTTGAGTTTAATTATTTATATTTTAGGTTTTGTCACAAATTTTATCTTGAGTGAACTGTACTTCATTTTGAACTTACATGGTGATGACATGGAAAAGCATTAAAAATATAAAATAATGATGTAGAAAACACGGTAGAACTGATGTGGAAAAAATTGTCACATAAGTATATAAACAAAAACTACGCTGTTTTACACATCAAATTAGTCCTCCCACCAAAACTAAAACAATACTGTTTGACTAAGAGAGGGACAAACCATGTTAAAACGAAATCTATTTTGAGAAAGTAATAATTTTGAAAAAGAGATTCATGGATCTATTTCAACAAATATAGTTTTCAAAATGGTACCGTTTTAGTTTTTATACCCATGTGACAATTTTTTTCACATCAATTTCACTGCGTTTTCCGTATTATTGTTTTATATTTTTAATATTTTTCCATGTCATTGTCATGTAGGCTTGGAGTGAAATCCAGTCTATCAGATGCAAGTTTTGTTATAAAACCTAAAATATATATAATTAAATTTAAATTTTTAAAGAATTGACTATAACTGTGATAAAACGCAAAGTTCATGATTTTTTTTAATAATTTAGCCAATTAAATATGAATGCCTAACTAATAAAAAAAAAAAGAAAAGAAGAAATGGGAGAAGAGTTAAGCCAGTTAAGTTAATAAAATATTTTAAATTAGATAGATTCTAGCCATCCAATTATGTAGTAATTCGCATAATCCTTATTATATAGGCAGAGCGTTACATGTGTGCAACATAGGTACTTGCAAATGCAAGACAACCAAAAACCCTTAAGTGAGATAGATTGGGGGGTTTTTGATATAGCATTTCAAAAAGAGTTTTGTTTTGGATTAATGAAGAGAGTAATTTGTTGAACAGATGAACAACATGGGCAGTGAACTCATTCTAAAACATATCAGGCATGTGACTTTGAAATTTTAAAGTGCGAACAATGTTCAGAGTATCCTGATGTCTTCGCTTAATAACATTGTTTTGCTGAGGTGTCTCAACACAACTTGTTTGGTGTTCAATACCAAGGGCTGCGTAGTGACTACTCATTAG
This sequence comes from Balakata baccata, assembly GCA_949630135.1. NCBI lineage: Eukaryota > Viridiplantae > Streptophyta > Magnoliopsida > Malpighiales > Euphorbiaceae > Balakata > Balakata baccata. The sequence continues at coordinate 12,688 of CATIWF010074062.1, forward strand.
GAACTCAGATCCATTATCACTTCGTAT
>CATIWF010074099.1:0-34937 GCA_949630135.1 Balakata baccata
CTAGATACCGCTCATGATTTGCTTAAATTATTTCATAATTTAAGTGGCCAACATAACCGGGAACCTAATGGGTCACACGCTTTGGAGATGTAAAGAATGAGCAAAATGGCTTAGGATGAGATCCAAAATATGAGAAAATTATTTTGAGTCGGTTCGCGATAAGAGCGTAGGGAAAAATCGCTTGGGGAGGTTGACAGGCCCGTGTCGGCCAGCGCGAGCCCGCTGCCCTAGCAAGCCTGCCAATTGGCCAACTAGGCCTGCAGGCGGGCTACTATGCGTACCAGCGCGCACCAGCTAGCCAATGCCTTAAATTGGCCCTTAATGGCCATTCACTATTCATAACTCCCATTTTTCTCCTCTCTTCAATTTGGATCTACTTTTCTGATTTTCTTTTAGATCTAAAAGACCCCAAAAGACAGAAAATAGATAAGAAAAAATTTGTGAGAGAAGAAAATTTTTTGGAGACAACAAGAAAATTAAAGAGTTTAATTTTCTTCTCATATGAACATACACCATTGCTAGCACTTTGAGGTATGTTTAAGCCATCTCTCTAGTGGTTTCATTCTCTCATCTTCGTGTGGATATTGTTAGAGACAATCCAAGATTGGATTGTTGTGGTTTGCTATAACCCAATAAGGTGAGAAGTTGAAGAAAAATTAAGAAATTATAAAGGTATAAATTCTTAATTTTCTTTGGTTAAATTAGTTTTAATTGGAACATGTATAATCCTTTGATTCGGATTTTAAAAATTTTTATTTTCCGCTGCATTATATGTATGTGATACATGCTCAAAACCTATCAACCGTCACAGGCACAACCGAAGAGAAAACCTAAGCAGTAGAAGCTGATGGCTAGGAACCATTTTGAACAATAGTAGTAGATACTGTGTTCTCCATTTAACTGAAATAGCAAACAAGCAATATTAATTTCAAGAATTAATAAATTCGAATAATGAATTAACAAAAAAAAGAGTTTGTCTTAAGATTGTTAGGAGAATGGTTAAATCAATATCCGAATAAAATCATAAGATGAGGAAGGTAGAAGTAATCTGAGGCCGTGTCCTTTAATACAAATTCGCCTCCTACCAACTATGTTTAGGAAAACCAACATTTGTCTCTTATGATACAACAAATATCAAGTAGATATTGAACACATAATTTACTTACAGTAAACTGATTATATGTCACACTCTCTATCACTTGAGAAGAAGAACAAGAAAATGGAAGAAGAACAAGAAAATGGAAGAAGAAGATTTTTTCATGAGTCTTTCTAATAAGAGGTAAGAACTCATATTTATACTAGATGGAAGAGATATAAGATTAATTATAATTAATCTCTTTAAAAGATGTCTATTATGTCTTTGTAACATCCAAATAATGATGAATTAATCATTTGAAACATTAGAAAATGAAAGTTCAAAAGATAAGAAACTCAAAAAATAAATTTGGAAAACAAATGCCACAGACATGTTGAATCCACATGGGTATATGGATTAGCCATGCTTACACTATAATACAACGTCACAAGCATATGGAATCCAAACGAGTGTGTCACAAGTATGATCATGTCAAACGACACAGGTGTATAGAATCAACATTGTGTACATACAATAACACGAACGTGTAGAATCCACACGGATATGTAACAAATATTGTAGTGTCAAACGACACAGGCATGTCGTTCGCCTCTTTCTATTCCCAGAAACAAAAATGTATAAGTTGGACTTTATTCTGGATCATGGAATTTGCACCCCTTGTGCCTGAGTGCGCAAGTAAAAGTCTTCCATGCTACTTTTTTTACCCATATAAAAATGCATCTTACTATATAAACATAAGTCCAACTTTATATTTTAGTGATGTGGAACAGTTCTCATTTTCACTTTTCCTTTTTATTTCTCCTTAGTAAGGAGCTTACTTTAAGTTTCAATTTTTATTCACACATCCACGATTTTGAGCATATAAATATATTAATTCATAGTCCTCATATCAAGGAACACTTATCAGGATCTTCCTTTCAAAACCGAATTGTACAACCCACCTGAATTACTCTCTCAAAATGACTCATAATTACAATATTTACAACATCATCTACTATCACCACTATACTTATTAATATAACCATATTCAATTATAATTTTATATAGAATAGTTAATATAAACTTACGAACTAAAACATAGAATAATAATTATTTATGAATAGTTATTCTAAATTTACCTATTATATTCCTTAAGAATTACAATCCAAAAAGAAAAAAAAATTACAATTTTTTTCCACACTATTTAATTTCATAAACTAAATATGGCCTATATGTAAGTCAAATTCATATTGTAATTTCATATTCAAATCCCTAAAATAAAGAAGGATTGAATATGATCAATTTCGCAATATAAATAAGATAATTAACAGCATATTATTATTATTATTTGGGTAAATATTACATTAAATCATAAACTTTACGTTATTTCATAATTATATTCAATTTTACAAAAAATTTTATTTAATTTATATTAACTTTTACTTTAATAACAAATTTAGTCTAAGTATCATAGAAACACACTCCAAATCTAAATAGTGTTTACATGAAATGTCCAATCAATCTATACTACATAATATGTCAAAATTAGGTGGCAATGACATGACACATAGGCCATGTTTGGTTCTTGGAATAACTATGAAATTGAATAATTATTCCATATAGAACAACTATTCCATGATTTGGTTCAAATTTTAAAAAAGGAATACTAATTCCATGAAATTGATATTCCTTAATTTTATGAAATATATATTCCATAATAAATTAAAGAATAGTTATTTCACACCTCATGGAATAACATATTTTTACTATCATCCCACTTTCTACCACCGCTATCTCCACCCATCACCACTACTGCCATCACCACCACTTACACTATCTACCACCACCCACCAACCACCAAGGCCACCTATAAATTGCCGCTAATCATCACCTACACAACTACTACATATATATTAATATAATACTATATTTAACAATAATTTTTGCATAGGAATAGTTAATCTAAATTCACGAAGCAAAACATGAAATAACACTTATTTAGGAATAATTATTTTATTCCTACCTATTCCTTAGGAATTGATATTCTATTTCATTCCATGAACCAAACATAGCCATAATAAGGGAAAATTACAAAAAGAAAAAAAATATAAAATTTGCAAAATATTACAATTATATCTAATTCTAAAAATATTCTATTTAAAATTATATGAATTTTCAATTTTGAAACAAATATAATTTCGGTAACATGAAATCAATTTCAGAATGTAACTAGTGTTTATATAGATTGAACGAACGGAGTAGCTAACTTTGATGTAGATTAAATATATGAACTTATAATAGGATAATTAAATTAGAGTATAAGCTATTTAATCTAATTATTTAATTCAATCAGCATAGCCGGTTATTCCATTTGGTCAGTATATGTAAACACCAGTTATGATCGGAGAATGGTTTCATGCTACCAAAATTATATTTTTTTCAAAAATAAAAGTTCATATGATAAAAATAGAATATTTTAAAAAAATGGATATAATTGTGATATCTAGCAAAGTTTAGAATTTTTTTTTAACACATCATATGTGTTAGGTTGACTGGACATTCTATATAAGTGCCAGTTAGGTTATGAGTGCAGTTCTATGATACCGATGTTAGATTTGTTATTAAAGTAAAAGTTCATATAATTTAAATAAAATTTTTGTAAAATTAGATATAATTATAAAATCGCCCAAAGTTCATGATTTAATGTGATATTTGCTCCTTATTTTTTTTTTGGTTAAATACAACTAACTATAAGAAAAAAATTAAACCTGGACAAAAGAAAAGAATGTTAGTTTGATTCGGTCAAGATTGGCGAATCAAAAAGTACATAAATAAAATGAACGATTTTACTTCTTATAGATTGAGCCTTTAAAAAATTCAAGTGTTCATTTGGTTAAGCAACAAAATTTAGACGATTTAACAAACCAAAAGGTAAAATAAACGTTTGATAAGTCATTTTCTAATTTCAGTTTGAAGAATGCTTCAACACTTTCTCCCACTTCGTACCATATACATTTCCAATAACAAATATATATATATATTTATCAAACACTGGCTTTTATTACAAAAACTAAAAAAATATGTAAAACTTCCATATGATTCATCGTCCGGCAATTTTAAATACGATTTTTTTAATAAAAAAAGCCTCACTCTGTTAAGAAATTTAAGTTCCTACTTGTTACGACATTAGAAAAAACTGAGATAGCAAGAATGAACTGACATGAGCATATGGGAGATTGAGCAGCTTAGATATAACACGATTTTTAGTGCAATAGGCAGTTCAACGTATGGAGAAAGATAAAACTCGTTTAGGATAAATTTTGGAACTCTGGCTTTTATACAACCTCAGCTTTTTTTTTTTTTAAATGCCATAATGGACAGAAAATAAAATTTATTAACGGTGTAAACCACGTATAAGACCTCATACTTAATATTGCAAATGATGAAACCATATGAAAGTTTTTTTGTACTTTCTCCTAAAAACTAATAACATTTAATAGACATTTTTTTAACATTGAAATAATTGAAAGTACATGTTAGTTTAATACAACCCTAAAAATTCAGATTTTTTTTTTTAACAATTTAGCCTATAATAAATAAATAGACATTAATTTTTTACATTGAAAGTGAAAAGTGCACGAAGAAATATTGATACATTTCTCATTCAGTTTTTCAGAAAAATCTAAAGCTAAAAGCTAACAACTCAGTTGACCACCAAGTATTGACAGCTGACCGCTACTGTTAAAGCGAACACTAAATTTGTCCACATCACAATATTGCATATCATGAACATATTCAAACTGCAAAAATAACTAAAGGATAGGACTAAATTGACAAAATACAAAAAAAGAATCATAACCATACAAACCAAAATAGCTTCAGTTAAAATCACTAGTTTCTGAATATACCATCCTAATATGCAATCCATGCAAGTAAAAAGATCTATGCGTTTTACATAATAAATCTAATAATTTACCACTCAGAGCAACTAACAGCAATTGGTGTACACAAACTAGCTGGCAGACAATCATTTGAGCTGGCTGAAAAGCTAGAATGAAAAAGCATCTAGGATTCTCTTGTTCTAGGAATAATGACACCAATGATATTAACAACCAACCAACTATATAGGCACAAGACGTTATATTTCCAAAGTGTAGCCCCAGGCTGCATGTAATTAACGTTTGCCGAAGGATACACTGAGCAAATAAACTACAAACAATTCCCACCAGTACTTTTAGCAGAGAAACTGCTAAAGTTGTTACTTATATATATGCACTTCAAAATGTGTGTGTGTGAGAGAGAGGGTACAATTGTCACAATGAACAACGTCAGGACCTAAAAAGCGCTTCATATCTATTCTCTTCCAGGTAAATTTAGTTCTACATAAAACTCTGTGGAAAATTAAGTGTATGATCGACATGAGTTTCACCTAGTGTGCCAATTTCTTAAGGTGTTGAAATGTTCGCTGCTTGATCCACTGCCTATCATATGGTAGATATGCCTTAATTGAGTGATCATAACTGCAAACCAGAAATAAATATCAAATATCAGTCAGTCTACCACCAGAACTTTGCAGTTGAAAGGCATAACACCATCATCAGTCAAAAAAATCTGCTTTAGTACTCTATCCCTAAATTTTCACAGTATAGCATATCCTATAGCAGACCTGTTGATAGGCAGAAAAGACAGGCATATTGCTAGAAACTATCCATAACACAATCAAATTTTGAATATAGGGCAATCTCTCATTGCAATCAGTGGCTACAGGATGGTAAACAATTTCATAGGCAGTTGTGATATTATTTGAGATGATATTGCTATTTTTATACTGAAAACCATCTTGGTGGATATTTCATTATGACACTTTAAAGACAGACTCCTTCAATCATCTTCACACTTGTATAAACATATCAATATTACTTTTTCCTCTTTATAGTTGCTTGAAGGTGTTCAGTTGCGAGCTCTAGAATGCTGCTTGCTCGCAAATGTGCACACAGATGAAGAGGAAGAGAGAAAATAGAGAAGCATACACTAAAGCACTCATATCTGCAAGGCCATCAACAAAATTGTAAAGATCTGCAATGTCATAAGTGATGTTCCTCATGGCTGGATTTAATTCCTTGAGCTTTCTTTCATATAGTCCACATATACCTGTAAATGCCAAGAAATGCAACCACGGAATGAGCAAAATAAATAAATAAGCAATACTGCAAATTCAGTTTATTATCTCTGGTCAACTGAATAGACATTTATCACAGCAATTTATTCACAAATGCTAAATTAAGTGTAACAGAGTAGTGAAAGATCCTAGATTGAGGTTGACAAAAGAACGAACATGTAGGCATATAATCATAAATCAATCAAATTTTTTATTACAGATTACTTGATATGCTTTCAATTTCTAATCAGGTAAACACATGCACACCCAAAAACCAAAATCATGATTACTGAGAAGTTGAACTCCTGAAACCTGGAGGACAAATAACAAAAATTCAACACAATAAAAGGAGAAATGAATGGATCTCATATAGGCAGGCTGTTATGAAAATTGAAAACCACCCCCTCTCCCAAGCCTCAACAAAAAATATGCTGTGTCAAAACTAAAAAAATATTAGAAAGGGGTATCAGGATTTCACATACATCAAAACACATGTTACATCTCTTTACAGCTCCTAATTTGTAACATGTGTTTTGATGCAAAGAGACAAGACTAGTAATAAAAGAAAAGTCCATGAATTCATAGTTTCACTTTCACTTATATCAGATCATGATGGAGATTATCATTTTGAACTGAGACAGACTCAACCATTTTCAAGGTATCACTGAAGACTTGACTAATTTCAAGGAAAAAATGTGAATATGTGCTATGAAGCACGGATGCTTTAACTATATAGCATGTCAGGTTTCCGACACCGACACTTGCTAGACACTGACATGACACATAGTGGGTGTATTTTATAATTTTCTAAAAATTAAAAGGCCAAATGGCACATTTGCCCCTCAATTATACCCTTAAAAAGAGTCATACCCTAAAGTATGACTCAATACAATTAAAGTCATTAAATTCAAAATCGGTACAATTGAGCCCTTTAATTTTATCTCCGTTACTGGGTTCCGTTAAATTAACTCAATTGGCATTGATTTTTCCAATTTCCAAATTTTTTTTAATAAAAATTATAAATTATTTTTAAAATTTTTAATGCAAATATTTTTTTTTACCAAAATAAATATAAAATTTAACTCTAACACCTCCTGATCTTCCTCCTCCATATGAATATGTGCTATAAAGCATGGACACTCCAACTGTAAAGCATGTTGCGTTTTTTACAACGACACTTGCCGGATACCAACATGACATGTCATGGGTGCATTTTATAGTTTTCTAAAAATTAAAAGGCCAAAGGGGCAAATTTGCCCCTCCACTAAATCCTTAAGAACGAGTCACACATTAAAACATGATTCAGTGCAATTGCACCCTTTAAGTTCAAAATCAATACAATTGAGCCCCTTAACTGTTTGTCTCCGTTACCGAATTTTGTTAACTCAGTTGGCTTACTATCCAATAAAATGATGAAACGTGCCATTTTATTTATTTTTCCAATTTTTTCCAATTTTTTTTAATAAAAATTAAAAATTATTTTTTAAAATTTTTTAATGCAAATAATTTTTTTTTTCCAAAATAAAAATAAAATTTAACCCTAACACCTCTTCACCTTCCTCCTCCATCATTACCACTACAACCTTACCGCCACTCTTCCTTCGACATCTTCCTCTACCTCCTTTGGCCAGTACAACAAATGAGCAGTAAATGAAGAGGAAGAATGAAAATTGAGCAATACAACAAAAAAGTGAATTCCTCCACTTAGCATTATAGTGTTTGTCAATTCACTACCTAAAAGCCCAGATAGAAATTTCGTGTCTGATTACTACCTTGAAAATTGCAATACCAATTTCATCAAAACCACATGTTTCAATAAATAACATTTTTTACTACTGTTCTGCAATTCATAACCCTTCACTTTTCCTTAAAATTTTTTTTTTAACAGGATGTTGTAGGAGAAAAGAAGATAACTTTGATTTTTTTCTTTTATTTGTGTGACGATAGAGTGGTCTAATGAGGAGTACTAAAGATATCTAAGTAAATGGAGAGGAAGAATGAAAATAGAGGTAGGGCTGATGCGGGTTCCCAGAAAGAGAGACAAGGAGGTGATGGAAATTCAGAAACTATGGTTCAACCATGGTTCAATGAAGGAAATTCAAATGTTTTCGGGTGGTTAGAAGAAGTTGGTGGGGTTAATGGTTGTGAAAATCTGCAGCTTTGGTCTGTTAAAGGAAATTCAAATGGAATCTTGGGTTTTAATGGTAAAAATTTTAAAATTTGGGATGAGACTAAAAGTGCAGGAATTCAACTGGGTAAGTTTGCTCAAGATTATGGTGAAATAGCGTCATGGGTCTTTGAGGTGAGGGAACGATGGAGGAAGATGAACAGTGTAAGGGTTGAAAATTTTATTTTGATTTTGGTAAAAAAAATTATTTCGATTAAAAAATTAAAAAAATATATTTATAATTTACTAAAAAATTTGGAAAAATTTTAAAAAATGACGTGTCATGATTTTATTGGGTAACAAGCTAACTGAGTTTACTTAACAGAACTCAATAACTAGAACAAATGGAAGTAAAGTTGAAGGGTTCAATTGTACTGATTTTGAACTTTAAGAGATTTAATTGTATCAAGTCATACTTTTGATGTGACTCGTTATTTTGGATATTGTTGAAAGGCTAATTTGCATTTTTTGCCAAATTAAAAATACATTTGTTTAAGTTAAAAATGTGTTTTTCCCTAATAGAAAACCTAAAACCTGTGTGACACTTATCATTGCTCACTAAATTTAATTGAATGACATTTTTGTTTAATTTTATACAAAAATAATTTGTAATTATATTTTTGAATTTAATTATTAATAAATTTATCCCTATATTTTTAATATTTTTGCGTTTCTCCTATGTGTCCGTGTCTTATTTTTTGTAAATGTCATTTTCCAGTGTCCGTTTCTACACTTGTATCCGTGTCTGCGCTACATACATGAATAGAGAGCAACAGCCAATAATAAATATTAATCACAATTAGTGAGAAGTTGAACAGTTACCCACAGCCAGAGGACAGATAACAACAATAAGATGAGTACAAAAAAATAGCAAATAATGAGTTTAAACCAATAAATTTCACATGCGCAGCATGTATAGATGCCAAATCTGTGTCTTGCTCAACACAGAATAAACTATATAAAATCAAACAATATTAGAATGAAGAATCAAGGTTCCTCAAAGGGAGACTAGACTAAGACAAGATAAAGGATAAGCTGAATGTTATAGTTTCATTAAGCAGATAACTGAAACTGTTGATGGAATCGTCAACCCTTTTCCCAATTGTAAGTACTTAGGATGAAAAAAAAAAAAAGCAACAGAGGCCCACAAGCACTATCCTGTATCCATTAGCGCAATAGTCTTCTTTTTTTTTTAAAATCCTTTTAACAGGTATTTTAATGAAAAGAGACAAGAAAGAAATATACATTAACAACTTTGACTCATATCAACTCATGACAGAGATTATCAATTTAAATTGAGAGGGACTTGACTACTGACAAGTGCCAGTGACAACTTTCATGATAATGCAAAGCAATGATTATAATATCAGAAATAATATGAAATTATATGCGAATATACCATCCATTGCTTGACTTATAGAATCGTAATCCATAAATGTTCTAGTTGCTCTATTTTGGGAGGTCTGCATCAGAATTATGGTGTGCCTATTAGCCTACATAAGAAAAAAAGAAACACCCCATCAGAAAATTAGCAAGACCATAGCTTTTCATTAATCAAATACTGGAAAACTCCACTCGAATCAATCAACAAGCAACCATGATAATATTTATGTTGCTGCAAAACTTGAAGGTCTGATGGACAGAACTAAGAAATGTGCATTTCCAACACAGCTAATGGCTGCTCCTATTTCACTAATGATGCTTAGAAATGCAAACCGACAAAAGAACCACGCCTGAAAAATCAGTGCTTTAAGAGGGTTATGCTCTATGTCTACCTTTTCTTGGTTTAGTTCCCAGTTGAAAGAATGAAACTACCATAGTTATTAAAGGCGCAAGACACACTAAGGCGTTAAGGAGTCTTGGAGCCTAGGCACAGGCGCGCGCCAGAGTGAGATGAGGCACAAAAATAAAAAATAATTGAAAAAAAATTATAAATTTTACTATTAGACTACTAGTAAGGTGATATAATATTATAAATATTAAAACTAAAAAAACACATAAATCATAACAATAAAATAGAAACACATACACAAAGAAAAAAAATTTTAATTAAGATTTGATATCCTAAACATAAGGCTCCTACGCTTACTAAACACACAAGGATCCTGAGCTCACTAATATTGTATTCAACAAATTTTAACACTTATCAATTATGAATTATCATAGCAAAACACAATTAGCCTTGTGCCTAAATTGTATTGTTCAAGTTATCTTTGTGCAGACTGGAACATATATTTTTTTGGCCCTAACATTTTTTTTATTATTATTTGTTTTGGAAATAATTAGGTGTGATAAAACATATTAAGAGTTTTTTTTAATTTATAATCAATGATTTATATTTCCCGACAATAAAAACAAAAAATATATATATATATATATTTAACTAATGTTAAAAAGGTGCGCTTAGCCTTAGGCTCAAGGCACACGCCTTTGTGATAGCGCGTGTTTTTGGATTTTCAAGGCGTTGAGGCTATAGCCAGTTGTGCCTTGAGCTTCGGGCGCACCTTTAAGAAATACGGAAACTACTAATTAGATTTAAGCATTCAGAAAAAAAGAAAAAAAAAAAAAGAAGCTCTTTCAGGCGATTCAATTGAGAATAACATAAATAGTCCACAGAAATGGTAGTTACAACCTACAAATGTCTTCTACCAACAACCAGATATCAGAGTATCTCTAAAAAAAACTCTACGTATACTAGCGAAATATAAATCCTTAAAAAACAGAGATTTTCGCCTTTTATCAAACTGAAACCACTGACAGTACCTGACGCGCACCCACACAAATAAAGAGAGGCATCAAATTTCTAAGAAAAAAATCACATCCTATGAATTTATGAAATTTTTGTAACCGAAAGATAAACTTAGCTCAATTATTACTTAATTCAATCGCGGCAAAAGAGGAACCCTAACTTTCCTAAATATACAGAAATCATCAACTTCAATGAAATGTTAGAATTACGGAACAAAATTAATAGATTGATTAAGAAATCACTAGCAGCAAGAGAAGGGGAAAAACAGAAAGAAATCGAATTACCATTCAGAAAATGTCAATTTGATGGCTTCAATATTAAGCGTGAAGTGTGGATTCTTTTGCTTCAGCTTTACAACGCAGAGGGAAAGAGAGAGAGAGAATTTGACTTTGCCGAGGACCTGAAGGCTGGGGATATTAAGGTAAAGATCATTATATATATATATATATATATATATATATATATATAAATAAATAAGAAAAAAAAATATATAAGCTAAAAGAATAAATTAGCTAGTGAGTTATTTAGAACTTTGATTTACTGTAAATAAATTTTTGAATTTTAAATTCAGTATAAGTTAGCTCCTAAATTATATTTTATTAAGTAAGTCACTGTTTAGTAGATCAAGTTGGTTCACTTTTTTAGTTTAAAAGGCTTAACATATAAGGAGGCTAATTGTATCGAATTTAAAATTTAAAAGTTTATTTGCATTGAGTCAAAATTAAGGATGATTCGCTCCATAATATATAAATTTTGGACTAATTTATATATTTTTTTTCCAAATATATATATTTAATTAATTATGATACATGGAATATCCAACATATTTTGTTAGGTAATTTTAAACTACTCATATCATATATAACTGTTCTATGAATTTAACAATTTATACAATGGCGCGGTCAATAAATTATTCTATTAAAATTCTAATAATTCGAACTCTTATAAAAAATAGGAAAAACAAAAAAGAGAAAAACAAACAAACATCCTACCGCTCTCAACTCTCTAGTATCATAATCGGCATACAAGTGATGTTGGAATTAGGGGGTATAGAACCGATTGAATCAAAGTGAGTTGAATCTATTTAATTCGATTTATTACATTTTTTGTTTATTCGGTTCGAATATATATAAAAATTTTGATTTATTCTGTTTGATTTGATTAAAATATTAAAAATTTATTAATTTAATCCGGCCGAAGTTTTTTACATATATTTTTAATAAAATACAATAGTTAATTTTAATGTTAAATAAAAAAATTATAATTTATGATAGTTAATTTTGATATATAATAATTGATAAAATTATAAAATATGATAATTTATTTTAATTTGTACTAAGTAATTTTAATTTATAATAATTAACAAAGTTTTTATTTTGTTTATGATAATTATGTTATTTAATAAAATCATGAGATATGATAATTTATCATAATATAGGTATTTTATTTTAATTTATTGTAATGGTTAAAATCATATTAATTGATTAGTGATTAAAATTAGGGTAATTATTTTTAATTATGTTAATTGATATTATTTTAATATTTTATAATTGCTAAAATATAGTAATAATTATGATAAATAATAAATTAATCTACAAAATCAATTCTAAAAATCTTGGATCAATTTTGATTTGACTAGGTATCTATCTACCTAAAAAAAGTATTACATTACAAATTTGGAGGCCTACAGGATACCTGGATCGACCTGGGTGACTTGGAAACTAAGTACTTGTAGGAGATCTAAACATGCTAAGGAATGAAAAAACGAAAGGAATATATCACAAAAAATCGATGCAGTGCCCAATAAATACTTTTCATTCGTACCACACATTTAATATATCTAATAGTGGTAGGTTTAACGTATTAAATATATAACTGTTGGAATGGGAGGCACAAGGCAAAAAATGTGGGATGGATTAAATAATAAATTAATCTATAAAATCAAGTATAAAAATCTTGGATCAATTTTGATTTGACTTGGTATCTATCTACCTAAAGAGGTATCACATTACAAACTTGGAGATCTATAGGAGACATGAGGGATGGAGACCTGGATCAACTCGGGTGACTTGAAAACTAGGTACTTGTAGGAGATCTAAGCATGCCAAGGAATGTGCAAGAATGAAAAAAATGAAAGGAAGGTATCATAAGGAATCGATGCACTGCCCAAGAAGCGCTTCTCATTCATACCACACATTTAATATGTTTAACAGCGGTAGGTTCAATGCATCAAATGCATAGTTGTCCGAATGGGAGGCACGAGACAAAAAAACATTGACGATAAGGCACGCCCACCAAAGAAATCATTGCATAATACCGGCCAAGCCCCAAAATGTCAGAGAAACCCATCACTTGATGGATTGAGACTAGGAGTGTGTATCGGTTCAGCTTGATTTAAAATCGAATTGAATTCTAATAAACCAAACTAATACATATATGGAAAAATGGAACCGAACGAAATATACTATGAATTGAATCTAATCGAAATAAAATATTTTGGTTCAGTTTAATAGATTATATAAATTAATTTATTAATTAATATAAATTATAATTATTAGTATATTTTATCAATTATAAAAAATTAAAATCAATCATAATAATTTTATCAATTAATATAAATTAAAATAAATTATCATAACTTTATAAATTACTATAAACTAAAATCAAAACTTTATAAATTAACATAAATTAAAATCAATTACATTATTTTATTAATTACTACAAAATTAAAATGAATTAAAAAAATTTTCATAGTTTCATAATTTTATCAATTATCATCAAACAAAACTAATTATATAAGCTACAATTTTTTTAATATAAAAATTGGAACTAATTACTATAAAACATATAAAAAATATATAAGTATAAAAAAGTTTGATCGATTCGATTTAATCGGTTTTTTTAACATTTTCAACCAAACCAAACTTAATAAATCGAAGTTTTTAAAAATAATTGAACCGAATAAAATGAAAATCGAATAGACCAAATTTAATATGGTTCGGTTCGGTTTTACTCACCCCTAATTGAGACAGCTGACCTAAGTCTATAAATGAGTTTCCAATACATGTAAAGAATAAGAAAACCAAAATATTCCGAACCTCTTGATTTATATTTTTTATCCACTTTCTCTTATCCTTCATTTGAATTTATCATCAAAGTGGGTCCATCAGAATAGCTCCAATGACTCCTTCTCATATTTCCTTACCTTGTAGGACTAGGAGTTGTTGGATACCTAGTTTGTTAGAAATGTGCACAAAAGGTAATCGCCTAAAGCACTTTATATACACATTCATAATGAAATTCTTTCATTATAATAGTATTCATTTGCATATGAATTGATTAATGAAAGTCCATGATATGAAACATAATATGAAGGAAATCATGATGTGATCATGATAATAAGATTCCTATAATGTGTAATTATATTAGTATCTAAATTATCCCTAATCGTATGATCAATAAAACAAGACATTATTGATTCAGATAAATCAGCACATGTTATACTCCTTGATTGAATCAAGCAATATATCTCATAAGCTGTGAGCATGAAATGTTTATAGTTAACATGTGGATGCTTGCTAAAAGTAGTCAAGTACATTGAATGAATTGCTATGAGACGATCATATGGATTATCTATTCAAATATCAATGATAGTCTCATCATAGTAATAGTGCATGTATCCTTAGACATGAGGTACTCAAGGATATCTTGGATACTGATTCTGTGCTTTGACTTCATTCCTTGTTGCCTCTCAGAAATCGCTCATAGGTTGGTGATTGTATATAGCTTGAGGTATTCGAAGATAATTGGGTAGCCAACAAAAGATTCAACGCTCCTGATAGAGGGAGAGTACACCCATGGCCTCTTGTTGGGATCATTACTTGAGAATTTCTAGCTAGAGTAAAAATTTCATGAAGATGGTCTTCAGTGATGTGTCTAATTGGGTAATGACTCCCAATGATAAGATCTAACATCACTTGGGCTAGATGTGACGTAATCAGTCTAGCGAAACTGACACATTGTCCATACTCTAAACCGAGTGGAGTATAAGATGGTAAAAGGATGAATTGCACAGATTATTGTCTATAGAAATATTCTTAGTCAAACCACTGACTTTTTGGTCAATTGGGAGTCATGATGTGTTGCTAGATATTGCCCATGACTTGCTTGAATTAATTGTTAATTTGAGTGGCCAACATAATCGAGAAGCTAATGGGTCACATTCATTGAAGGTGTAAATAATGAGGAAAATGGTCTTAGATTAGATCTAAAAATATAAGGAAAATATTTGGGGTCAGACAAAATCAGAATCACAAAAAAAGTTTCAATAAATTTCAGAGTCGTCGAGGTCTGCGGGCCAGTGGGGCTACTGTAAATTTCTCTCACAATTTTATTTGCAATATATAAAGTCAAATGAAGGAGAAAAAGATGATATAATCAACTTATAAGCAACAAACCTGTAAGGGAGCCATCAATAGTGACCTCTTCAGGTCATCATCATTCATGGTCAATTTCTAGCTAAATTCTTTGTTGGCCGGAAGTTGATATGCCTTCCCTAGGTCATAACAATCTCCAAGCTTCAAAGGCTAATCTCTCATTGGTGGAAAGCGAAGACCTATGGTATATTGAAAATCCTTTATTTTATTTTGAAGGTTGGTCTAGTAGAACTTGTAACCCATTTTCCCACTAAAAAGTCCTTGGGAAGCTAGGGATGATTCCTTTTGCATGTCTCTTTACTCTAAAAGAAGGGACCTCAACCACATCCGGACCAATAGAGGCACCAGTTAGTACTGCTTCAAAAGAAGAAAGTATAAGGCCAACCCCCCGTGCCACACTTAGACATGACACCTGTACAACAATAGTAGTTTCTTACCTTTAGTGGCAACATAGGGCCTTTTAAGGGGAAGACCAGCATAGGCATGAGTTATAATGCCTTTCTGCATATAACTCAGCTTGGAAGGGGCAGCAACATTTAATATGCCTGCTACTCTGCCTTCTAGATCTCCACTAGAACCACCAACAGAAGACCTCAAGCTGGCGGGGCTACCGGAACTTCCGATATATTCCTTGATTGAGGAACAGGTCAAGATTGGGCCCCACTCCCAGCAATATGTCGACATTTTCGTCGTTCCAACTCTTGAGCCATGACTTCTCTTACAAAATTAAAGTCAACATTAACAATCATACAAATTAAATATCTTTACAAGAAAATAAAAATGAGAATAATTAGTAAAAGGTTCTTTCACCACCCCATTGCGAGGTTTTTCACTCTAATACTTCTTTTTTTTTTAGTATCAATATGGGGACCACTTAGAGAGGTTATAAAAGGGCCACTCTAAGGAGGATCGCTTTGAGAAGGCATAGCAGCACTAATATGAGAGAGACCATTCTGAGACACAGGTCAACTACTTTCAAATACGGGGTAGAGGGACCACCTTGAGACATATGGGGATCGCTCTGAGATCTAGTGAGTACCCCTTGAATCGGGTCCCTTCTCGCCTTAACCTCCCTTTAGGATCTTTTAACAGCTAAAGATAAACCAAAATACCTACCTTACGGGACACTTGAAAGGACTGCATCCAAATCTTCCTATTCTTGTAAAGATAGATATACCATGCGCTCTCATTTACAAGGATTAATGTTCCATTAAGAAGGCAAGTCACCCTAATCTTTAGGCTTACCAACCCAAAAAAAAGTGATCCTTCCATTATCAACTTGTTTTAGGAGGATGTATGAATATCTTCTTACTCTTATGTCTAAAGAAATACTGATGTTCATCTTTATACCCAATAGCTTCCTCATACACAACAATCATATTCTCTAAATCCAATATGTTTTCACCATAAGCATAAGAAGTAGCAACATCATAATCATTTGGAATCAAATACTACGCTTGTAGGTATGGGAAATGATCACTTGTGATCTTGGAGTGCTCAAACTTTGCCATCCAAGCACTGCCCATAGGTTTAATAGGGGCAAAACCATATGTACGAATCTCGGGCCATAAAGGTCTATACTCTATTGGAAGACTGACAGCCTAGATATTTCCTAAAACACTTGAAGACCCATTCACAACATAAGTAGGCCCACCAATAACTATAGTAGGTCTACTAGCAACACTAGAAGGTTCCCCATGGCACTCTTCGAACGAGTATGATATTGCTGGAAATGTTAGGATATAGGGATCCTATCCTTAGGCTAGAATTGGGATTTCCTAAAAAAGGGACACCTTTTACATTTTGATCGGTGGCCAAACTCAGGCCTTCTTCTTCATCAGAGATCATAACGGCATCAGCTGTCACATCACACTTAACAATAAAAGGAGAAGGAGGCGAGGCCACAGAAGAAGTGGGACTCGAAGAAGAACCATTACCGTAATCCCACACCTCTTTTTTGCTATCAGGAGTGTTGGTTTCTAAAGAGAGAGAGAGAGAGAGAGAGAAAACCCCCATCACTACAAAAACTATAGAAATTGTAAAAATAACATGAAAAGAGCATAACAGTTACTTACTTGAAAAACTCATAATAGCTTGAAGAAGATCACAAATCAAAACCGCTAAAATGCCTAAGTTAAAAATGACGAAGGGAGAAAATCTCCAAACTTTAAGCTCTAAGGCAGTTAAAATACAAAATGAGGAAAATGAAATAGTTAAGAAGAGAGATAAATGGGTGACTCCCTAAAAAGATGGGCCATTGAAGTTGGTTACAGGTAGTTATCACACAAATGAAGACATGTAGCAATAACATTTAGTACTCGGGAACAATTCAAGAAGAAGGTACAATTTAAATTTTGAAAAAGAGTTCTTTTCCTCCTGAGATGGCACTTATTCAGAGACCTGGTTGAACATGAATGATCAACTATTTTTGGGAGAACTATGGTATCTACCTACCTAAAAAGGCATCACATTACAAACTTGGAGACCTACAAGAGTTATGTGGAATGGAGACCTAGGTGACCTAGAAACTAGATACTTATAGAGATCTGAGCTTGCCAAGGGATGTGTAGGAATGAAGAAATGAAGAAAAGGTATCATAAGAAACAAATGCAGTTTCCAAGAAGCGCTTCTCATTTGTACCACACATTTAATATAACTAACAGTGATAGGTTTAGTGTATTAAATGCATAGCTATCGGAAGGGGAGGCACGAGATAGAAAACATGGACAGTAAGATACATGCACTAGAGACATCATTGCAAAAAGCCGCTAAATCCTAAAATGTTTGGAAAATCCATCACTTGATAGATTGAGATAGTTGACCTAGGTATATAAAGGGATCTCCAATACAGGTAAAGAACAAGATAACCAAAATATTTCAAACCTCTTCATCTACATTTTTCATCTACTTTCTCTCATCTTTCATATGACTTTATTATTGGAGTGGGTCCACCGAAATAGCTCTAGTGATTCGTTTTCATATTTCCTTGCCTTGCAAGACTAGGAGGTATTGAAGACCTGATCATTATGACCTATTTGGATTATAATAAAATTTCTAGTATGAGCCAATCTTTTTTGAGTGAGCTTGTGTCATCAAAAATTGCTAGTTAAGTCTTATATATATATTACAAAACTGAAGTATGTACAGTTCTCAATTAGAATAAAATTTCTTTTGATCTTTTTAAAAAAAATTATATTTTATACTATGTATAACTCAAATATAACTATACCTATATTTTAATTTAATTTAAGTTAACACAAATCCTGGTTTGGTATTTCCATTCTGCATTTATCCAGCGCTTATGCACCTGTTAATTGCTATTCATAAATTTTCAAATGCTACCTACAATTTTTTACGTATTTTCTATCATATACTTTCATTTCAAAAAAAGTTATTTATATTTTTTTACTTATAAAATAGGTAAAAGACATGTTTGGCCATCTACAATTGTTCATTTTTATTAATTTGTCCTCTTCGTCAACTTTTGGTCCATCATTTTTGTTTCACTTTATCCCTTTTAAGTTTAAATTTTCTTGTGATATGCTCTTTTGATATGTGCATTAATTTTACATGTCAATGTATTTTTCAATATGTCGCATCATTATATGATAGTCGGATGTATCATGTTCTTGAATTTTAAGAGACAAAATAGATTAAAAACAAAATATAAAAAACAATTAGAACCAAAAATTGATAGATAATATAGCAAAAATGAACAATTATAAAAAATTGATTATGTCTTATATTTATAAAATATTATTAATTTTTATAATAAAAATTAATACTTTATATAAATTTTTTCTTATTTCATTCATGTATAACAGAATGTGTAGCAGTGTTAGTAACTAGCATAGAATAAGAAAGGCAACAACTTATTTATGGAGTGAATTAAACCAACAGTATCTTAATTATATAAATTTTAACAATTTAATACTTCAAAAATTATTTATAATATAAAATTATTTCAATTTTTATTTTATAACTAAAATAAATTTTTAAATATTGAATTATTATAATTTATATACTGAGGTATCTTGTTTATGCAACGGGACCATCTTTGGGTTCTTGGCACTGAAGAATTATTGGTAGAGACAGGTAGGTCCTACAGTGTTTAGGCTCCCTTATCCTTTTGGTAGGTAGATTTATTCTTGGAATTGTATTATTATTATTTATTGGTATAGGTTAGCCATCGAAATTTTATGCTGCAATAACAAAAGTGGGAGATTACATATTTTAATTTTAAGCAATTTGAATAATTTTGATATGTAAATCAACCTTTCTGAACTATTATTTCACGACACTTTAATTTTTATATTTCATGATAGAAAAAGCAATTGCATTATCAACACAAAATATATAATAAATTATAACAATTTATAAGGAGCTAAAATTAATGCATTAAACCCATTATATTCCTAAAAGAAAAGATAATCCTCTCTCTCAATTGTTCTTTCATACTGGCAAGTTTGTTTTGGCATAAGATTACCAATACATATTATTAAATATAAAATTTAACCTTATTTCATGGCACCTCTCCTGGTTATTATTCTATAATTGGTTAAACAGATAAAAACTTCAATCCAAGAAAAAACTCCCAAACTTCCTAAATAACCCATTTTTATGGATATGGTGCTTTGATGTAAGCCAAATGAGTTGAATTTGCAACTTTCGTCAAGGTCTTGAGATCATAGGCAATCCAGCACCTTGATGATTGGATATGGTAGAAATAACCCAAACACTTGCAATCCTTTGTACATTTGCTGCTACAAGCATCCTGCTTCATGGGTCCATCTCCTTTAGTGTACTTGCAATTGAAATGATCAACCCCTTCAAGTTTATAATATCTAAAATCTTTCACCCCACAGGATGTTAGCTTTGTTGGCTGGCAATTCTTGCTCCAACCCAACAATCCTTTTGGTGAAGGACAAGCAACGCACTGATCAGCCTCACAGAGACCAAAGTTTCCACATCTTTCAGGCAATTGGCATTCAGTTTCCCATGAGTTTCTATCAAACAGAGTATATGTCACTTGCCAAGCACTCCAATCTGCATTATCTTCATAAGTGTGGAGTCTAATGTTTCCATCTACTTCTAACCTAAGATATGTCAATGTGGTGTTATATTTAGGCCTTCTCAAAGTGAGAGTGCCCGCAGAGGACTCTGCTCCTTCATATTCCAATGACAATTCTGGTCCCAAAGTTACATGCTTTAGAGGACCCTTCAACACACTCAGCAAGTCATTAAAAGAAAAGTAAAGCAATGGTTTTGGGGAATTTGGGGATTTATAATACATAGAAAGAGTCTTCTCCTCCATAACCAAACTATACGGACCATTCACATTTTGCTTTTCAGAGGCCCTACTCACAAGTTTGGCTACACCACCAAGCTTAAGAGATTGACCCACTAAAAGGGTATCAGTTGGGTAATCAAAACTTTGCCATATAAACTTACCGTTAGAGTCATGAAGAACCATATTCCCATTCGAAAGTAATTTGAACCCAACAACACCTTTATTAGCGGTGTTGGTCTGCCAAGCAATACGGCCATCAGCATCAGCCAAAACAAGATTACCATCAGTACCGAAGGTGAATGTGGCATTTTCTCGAACAGGATTCCCACGATTGGCTTCCCAGACCCAACGCATTAGGGATTCAGATCTCACAGTACCCATACGCAAGGCAAGGGTGTAAGCATTAGGGGTGGTGTTATAGAAACAGAGTTGGAATGGTTGGGCAAATGGGTTTAACACACGGTAATTCGCATCATACTCAACAATATACTCTCCAAATTCTCCTTCATTAACATATTTGAACGTGGCAGAAGGAGGAACTGAAGCTTGAGCTATGAAGGAGAAGATGGACAAGATTATGCAAAGAGAAAGCAACAGCTTATGAATATTAAGATGAAGCATTTTCGGGGTTTTTCAGCTCAGTTTTCGGTATGAAAATAACTTTGGGAGAGGTCTCCCTTTTTATAGCAAAAATGAAGGACTTTTTTGTAACAAAAACAAAATATGAAGGACTTTTTGGTCATTTAAGCTTTATTTAGTACTTAGATGATGGCACAAGAGATAATTATCTAAGGTCAGCACTAAAATATGGTCCAATATGATATAAGATATAATTTTAATTTCACTAATTTAATATTGAAATTTTTACTTTATACTTTCGACTCTCTAGATTTTTAGCTCAGATTTAATTAATATTTTTATTTATAAAAATTAAGAGATTTTCAAAGTTTGAATTTTTTCGTTTATCATATATTAATATTAGTGAATATTTATTATTTTTATAATGAATATAAAATATAGTTAAAATTTAGTAAATTTATGATGTGTTGAATCTCTTAATAAAAAATATTTATTTAAAAAAATGAAAAACACTGTTTAATTTTTATTTTTACTCACATATATACTTTATGTAATTTAGTTGTATATTCTCTTTTTTTTTTTTTTTATCAGAATTGTGTTTCGTGAATTTATTTTTTGAGACTGCAACAAAAGTTTTTTTATCGAATTTTTGTGACAATTTTTATTATAAAAATGAAGTATAATTTATTTAATAAAAGATTGTATAAAGAACTGCGAAATGCTATATTTTTTTGGATTAACACTTAATCCACAAATCCTTCTTTGAATTAATCTTCACGAAAATAATTGAGTGAATGATATATTACACATTTAAATTCCAAAAATAAAATTATATCACATCTCGTTTTGATTTTACCAAGTAAAACACTTTGAATATATTTCTTATATATATTTGATATTTTTTCTTACTTTTATTGATATTTTACATGTCGGTGAGGACGAAAGGTCAAATAAATGCTCTAAAATATAATTTAGACAAAATTAAAATGGAATGGTTTAGTAGTAACAAAATAAAAATTGAATGTCTCATAATAGAAATTCTGTAATCATTTATTAATAGTAATATAAATTTAATATTTTTATAGTATATATAAAAAGTATTATCTATTTTATAAATAATATTGAAAATAGATTTAAAATTTAAAGGAGTATATTTAATTTAAAATTTAAATAATTATTTTAAAAATTTATAGAAAACTGTTGATGTATGTACTGAAAATATATATAATTAGAAAGGAAAAAACACATATAAAGGGAAGTGGATAAGATGAGGTTGAATAAGAAGTCAATAAAGGAGGCTAAGGTGGAAGTCAGAAAATATTATTATTTGATTCATACAACTCATCTGAAGCTGTATTTAATTAATTATAGTTTTGTATTTATATGAAAACTCTGGAAGATGCAGCCTCTATTGACGCCTTTCAACTCTCTTTCTATTATTTATATGTCTGATTAGATTTCATTAAATAATATTTAACATCCTCACCACATGGATGGCAAATGGCAATATGGTAATTGTCTATTCAGTGTGTGCATCCCATACAAATTTTTAGGTGAAGTATCTCTCTTGTGTCATGTATTGTTTAAATGAATAGCTTATTAGTTATATATATATATATATTTAAAATAAATGTAATGTATATATTATTTAATAATTGAATTAGCTTATAAATAATATATTAGTTATTATCTACTTTTTAGAGCTATGTAGGAAGATTTTGTCTTTCTTTAAAGATTTTATGATAAGAATCTCTTCTATTGTGCTAATTAATGTATAATTGAGAAAGTTTGACTTCAACTAAAGTTTCCAATTCAAGTAATTTTGAATTGAAAAAATTTGAGTAGAAAAAATTTTACTTTATAATAGACCAATAAATAAGTCAAACCCAATAAATTAGAATTCATAAATTTTCAAAAACCGCTTGATAAAAGAAAAAAAAAAATGCCAATGTAGCTTTATTGTACTGCTTTCGGGTTTCTTCCACATTTCTCACCTATGATTCCAATGACTAGATCGAGGTGAGATGACAGGCAATGTCAGAACCAAGACCCTAAGTAAAGAGTTGCATATAAAAGTTTATATACTTCTAAATTTCTAATATCTTTTAAAAATTATATATTATTATATATATTTTAAAAAATTAAAAGTAATAATTACTAGTTATGTAACTGTAGGTAGAAATATAAAATCAATGCTTTTGAGCTGCTGCCTATAAATGAATGTAACAGTAGGTAGAAATATAAAATCAATCCTTTTGAGCTGTCGCGTTTTTATTTATTATTTTTTAATTTTTAAAATAAAAATGACACATAATAATTCTATTGGCTTTATTTGGTATAAATATTGATGATAATCAAAACATAATTTTTTCAAGAAATGGAAAAAAAAGGAATATTTCAAGAAAACTTATACACTCGCCCTTATTTATTTATTTACTTTATCATACTTTGGCAATTTTCTCTCATTTTCAATGTCATGTTTCAACATGTTTAGTTAAAAGATTTATAAGATTGTGCAGTCTTACGTTAGACAATGACAAAGCATGACATTATTTTTAGAGAAGGGCAATTATTATTAATTTTTTATATTTTAATATAATATATCAGTATCCCATAAAATTTAAACAATATAAGATTTATCGCAATAAGAAAAATGCGTTTAACGAAGCTTAAAAATTTGTTTAGAGAAACTAAAAAGCGTCACTAAATATGTTAGCGATGCAAAAAAAGTGTCATCAATAGTATTGCTAAATTTACTGTCACGAATTTATCTGTGACGCTATTGCTTGGCGTTGGTACTTTTTATTTTGTGATGCTTTTCCAAAATGCGTCACTAATATTAAAAATGTGAGGCTACTTTGCGTCACTATTTCTGAAAATTTACATAATATTTTGCAAGCCTTTGCCGACGCTAATTATTCATTATGTCGCTAAATTGGCTATGCTTGTTAGACATAATGTCATTAAATTAGTAACATTTGTGGGATTAAAATCCTTAATTCTGTGACACTTTTTACATTTTGCATCACAAAATTGGTGACGCATTCAAAAACCAATGTCTCAAAATTACTGACACTATTTACAATTAATGTCCTAAATTGATTATAATTTATTAGTATTTGCATTGTAATAATGACACAAAATTCAAATAATATTCTCTAAATAACATTGACAAAAATTAAAATCAAATAGATATATATTAGAATATAATCAAATCTGGTTACAATTTAAAATAATATACTAACAAATGAAGTATACTATGAATGTTACAAATGTGTACTTCCAATCTGGTAAAGAAGAAACTTATTAGTTGGAACTTGAACATGCAATTTTCTGAAAGATGCAACTATACATAACCGGAAAAATTCTAGTAAAAAGACTCCCTCCAGGCTTTTGAAGCGAGAATAACTTGTTTCCCGTGAAGAAAAACATAACAGCAATGGCCATTGCAACTGTTGGAATCCCAAATCCCCATCCCCCAGACCAAAATAGAAGAAGCAATGAATGCACCAATGTTTATTGAGAAGCAAAACCAATTAAAAAAGGAGCTCTATCATATCTAATTATCACTTGCTTTAGCAGATTGAGATATCACAATAGACTTGGATTGAAATCCAAGAATCTGTCACTCCATAGCCAGAGGCATTCAGAGGAACTCTATCATATCTATACATAGTTGGATGCATTGATGGGTACCAAGTGACATCACCAAATTCATATTTCTTCCCACAATCTATTAACATATCCTCTATATGATCACTGCTAAGGTTGTTCATATGCTTTGTTTTCATGAATTAGCCATTAGCAAAAAAGGAAACTCAAAAAAGGAATAAGAACTTCTCAACAGTGGAGAATATACAGAATAGCAGTGCCTTAAGGGAGTACCTCGAAAAAGCTTCAGGAAATGCAACCGCTTCTACAATACTGCAAGCATAATAATAGGTATCTGAAAGAAAAAGTAATTCCAGCATAAGAAGAAATGCATAAAAAATAAGTAACAAGCCATTAGTGTCAAGTAAAGTTGTTTTGAGTTTCAAGATTTGCAAAGTATTGTTCATATTAATAAAAATTAGTAAGGATAAAAATGAATCTTTATTGTAGAACATTTTAAATTTTCACTCCCGACAAAGCAGCAAGTTTATAAAGTCCAAAAGGTACTGGACTATTTACTTCCATATGCTGATAATATTAGAACTTGAAACCAAGAATTTGTGAAGCTTGCAAACAGGATAAAGGTACAAGTAAAAGCCAAGATTTATTATAGCTTCAATATAAATTGAAAGAATATGCCACCTTCATTAACTAGGATATTGCATTCCTTGGGAAAGGGATCAATTCCAAAGAGATGAGTGTTGTCAAGCTGAAGTTCAAAAAACTCCAAAATCTAATAGTTAGAAAGCAAGGTAACCAATAGTTAAGCATGAATCATCAAATCCTTAAACAAAAGAGCAAGGAAAATTATAAAAAGAGTAACAATAAAAAAAAATTATATTAGGAATTTATAGCAGTCAATGTGGGAATTTAATATAGGTAAATAGGTACGGTAAACTGCAAAAAAAAAATCCTGAGATGAATTAGGAAAGTATTAAATTGATTATCTAAAGATGGCAGTACAAAACAATGATGGAAAAGAATAGAGACAGAGCCCACTATCAAACAACTCATCATCCTCATCAGAAATCATAATTGAGAAACTACTAGTTTACACTAATGACAGTAATTAGTTAAGTTGAAGTTTTTTCTAGTTAAGTTGCTTTGAGTTTTAAGATTTGCAGTAATACCTAGACCCCATTTCTTAATAAAAATCCAAGACCTTTCCCTGCAAATTATGCGGAAAGTGAAGATCTCACATCATTGACTAACATCAGGGCCAGCTGAAGGGGATCATATAGCAGTTCTATTTGCATTTTGCAGATAACAAATAAGAATTTAATAAATAAATTAGAGGACAAATGTTCGAACTACTAGTTTGTTGCAATATCAACGAAGATACTATCCACTAGATGGAATTCAGCCAAATCCCATCTCCAGATGCATCACATTTAATACAAACCTACCAAAGAATAAATACTAGAATTAAATACTATAAAAATTTAAAAAGATTTTGAAAATCAAAACCCAAAAACGTAAAAATGAGAACAAAAGAGTCAAAATCAAAATGCACAATTAAACCCTAAACTAACCAATAATACAAATAAAAGTGGAGCTACAAAAGTAAAATCAACAAAATAAAAGCTAAAAAAGCAAAGCCCATATCTGAAGATTACTATATTTTCTGTTGGGTGGCTGTGCTCTACTTGAAACTTGAAAAAGAGAGAAACGTGAAAGACAAAATAGAAATTCCAAGAGAATTTAGAGGAAGGAAGAGAATGGGAGAAGCAAGTCGACGATTTTAGGATAGTTTTCGCCGGAGAGATGAAAATGTGTGGATTTTCTTTAGTGAAGTGTTTACGTTTTTCCCCCCTAGTATTTCTCTAATTTTCAGCCTTTTTGCTAAATAAAATGCCGCCAACTGCAGCCCACCCAACTTTGGGATAATAGCGACCGGAACCTTATATTTTTAAAGACAAAATTATTTTCCGTTCGTAAAAGCCATGTCTTTAAGGACGGATAAAAATCCAGACGCTATTAATTGCTTTTAACAACCAGAAATTTTATCCTTTCACTATATCTGGTTGCTATAAACTCTTTTTCTTGTAGTGTCTGTTATCTTCTCATTCCCTAAAATATTTAATTAGAACCCTAAATTCTTTTCCCTTAAACTCCATTCCTCTGCTACCATTATGCTGTTAAATTCTCAAAAGTTTCAACTTTTCCTTGAAATCCGCTTAAATCTATCATAGTTAGACAATTATTGTGCCTCGAGTAATCAACTTTTAACTACTATAAAATAAAGTAATTTTTTATTTTGTAAAAGAAAATTCAAATTTTTTAGAAAACCATAAACATAATGGTAAAGGCATGAAAAAACAAAGAGTAGAAGAAGAAAAAGAAGGAGAGGACCGTAACAGGAGGAGAGAGATACATCAAGAGGATAAGGTTCTGCATAATGCCTTTATGCAAAGACCAAAAAGTGCCTAGATTAATTGCTATTGAAAACAACATTGTTAAGTTTGAGTAAAGAACAAATGTAAATAAAATTTGGACGTACTAATTTTAAAAATATGGACGCTTTTATAAAATTATCATCAAATTGTTAATCCTCTATTATTAGCGTCATTAAGTTTTTATTTTTTTGACACTTTTAGTAGTGTCATTAAATTATGAACAAGATAAAAAGTGTCATCTATTTTTTTAATTTTTTTTATATAAATGTCAATATTCTAGTGACACACACAATAAAAGTTTAAGTAAAACGTATAAATATTGTGACTCTTATTAAAAAGTCACTAATTTCAAAAAAGTATTGTTTATAAATGCATCATTAAATTGTTTACGTTTTATTGCAAATGTTATTGATTTTAATAACTTGCATACACTTTAAAAAAAAGTCACGAAATTTATATTCTTAATGACCCTTTTAATAATGTCGTTAAATTGTAGTCGGGGATAAAAAATGTCATAAATGGTATTTATTATATTTACTATGCAAACTAGAAAACGTGACTAATTTTATGACACTTTTTTTTTTTTGAATGTCATCATTTTAATGACAAATAATAAAAGTGTCAGTAAATTTTGTAAACATTGACTCTCACAAAAAACATCAGTAATATTATAAAATAGTGACGTTTTTATAAAAATAACATTAAATTGTTAATATTACTAACGTTTTCCTATAAGCATCACTAATTTTTATAATTTAAAGACATTTTATAAAAAAACATAATTAAGGCTCGGAGTTCAATGACGCTTTAAAAGCGACATTAAGCCACTTATTTCAATGACACTTATTAAAAATGTCATAACAGACCATTTTTCTTGTAGTATGATTTACCATAATACATTAGTATCTCTGATATTTGAAAAATAGTATAATACACTAATAAAAATATATTCTTTTTTGTTCAGGGAGTATTAGTCTAATAAATTAAATTTTCCAGGAAGTACTAGTGTAATATATCAAAATTTTATATGGTAAATAATGGACACTAGTGTATTGTGTCAAACTGCATTGGACAAATTATATATTTTTCAAATATTAAGGGGTACTAATATATTATATTACAGGGGCAAATAATAATTTTTCCTCTAGAGAATGATATGATTCAAATATAATAACATAATATAAAAAAAATTAATAAAAAGAAGTGCATTATACTGTTGAAATGGCATTTAAAGAAAAAATGCCATCTCATAATTTGGATTGGAGAAAAAAATATAATGTTTCTAGATTATAACACCATAGAGCTATTGTTGGATGGTTTTAGAACCCAAGTTCATTGAACAAAAATTGCAAATATTTTTTTTTTCATTAAGAAATTTAATAGATCGTAGGTAAGGGTGTCAAAATAGATCATGATACGTGAATTCGATATGCAAAACACATAAAATTAGTGGTTAGTGTTAAATATATATGAGTTTGGTCATAAACAGGTCGATTTGTTTATAATACGGCTCAAATGAAGTCGTATTATAGGTTGATATACGAATCCATTATAACCCGTTTAATTTTTTGTTGTCATGCCAATCTGACTCAATTCATTTATAATACGCATAAATTTATTGAAATATCAAGATTAATAGTGTCATTTTACAAAAAATAATATTTAAATATTGTAACACCTTATATATTTAAAATTTATATGTTCTTGTATTAATTTATCATGTGTAGCACCAAAATTAAACGAGATTGTGATCACAGTATAGGAATTTTTTTTTTAATTTTTTCATTTTTATATCTCAAATGTTAAGTCCCAATATTTCTAATTATTAATTTATGACTTATAACACATATTATTACAAACCCACTATATATTTATATAAATTCATACATGCACTCAGTCGGCAACCTTTAATCCATGATTTCTAATATGCACCTCAAAATGAATTATCACTTTTTCTACTTGAAAAATAATCCAATTTAATGAGTTGCGACTCAGTGAGATTCTAAAGTACTAAACAATACATAATAACAAATAATAATAACAATTATAGTCATCACAATTTAATATTTCATTATATTCATTAATAGTATATGAAAATAAGTAACACTAAATCATATAAATACTGTCATTTCTTATCTGCTTATACTTATACTTTGTCATTTTCTTTTTGTTGTGACCAAGTTAAAAGGATATTACTCTGATTTCCATGTGAATATTTGTCATATGAATCATTTGTAATATTTGCTCATTTGTTAGGCCATTAGCCTTTTTTTTTTTGCATTTGAATATTTGATTGGGCTATAAGACTCTTCTTTTGCTTTATAATGTCATTTAGCTAGTTACAACGCTTTTTAAATCCGTATGGAAATGTATTTGCTATAATTCATGGCCAACCATTGCATTTGTATCATTTTTTTTTTGCACAACAATTCATCCATTACATTATATAAATTAGACAAATACATTTAACATAATTATATCACAACTTAATCACAAGTAAACAAATACATTTGACACAATCATATCACAAACATGTCCACAATTATTCATCATCTCATTTTTAAGAAGAAATCATGGCAATCATATAACACATGTAATCACAAGCCATTGCATATTTCATATACCAAACAATATACATGTATACTAAAGAAATTATTTGATAATTAAACTCACATTTTATTCAGTATCCAATTTCTCTTATTCTTTATTTCCTCCTTGTGGGTCTCCAATTTGTTTTGAGCTTAATTGAAAGTATAATTAATCAATTGACAGCTAAATAAATTTAAGGTAACTTAAATAAGTTCATATGCATAGTTTAGACAATTAATTAAAATTTTCCTTAGAGGGCAGTGTGACCTTTGAGAATTTACCAACTTATAACTTTTTCTATACTTGTCCAATTTAAATGATTCTTTTTTCTAATTAAAGTTAACATATACTTTTATAATATATTATAATTTCACAAATTTTGGGTGCTATTTTAAAGTGTATTATGTTTTCTGCTCTAAGGCAGTTTGAACTCACTAATTTTAAAAATTCATAACTTATAACATGTAGGTTATAATATAATGAACATTTTAAGGCACTTATATAAGCTAACATGAGACATTTTTTATGTTTACAACTTTTATCAGTTCTACCTCTAAGGACCTCAAATAATAGAGAACTTATGACTGCTTTAGAACAAGATGACAACTAGGCCAGTCTTTTTTTAAGGTCATATCTCACAAAATACATAATATATTAAGGTGATATTTTTACTAGCATATATCTAAGACATAATCGTAAAACTTTATGAATATTTACCTAGTTTGGTTTATAAAAATCTCAAAATTGGCCACAAAATTGATGGATCTACATAAGATACTACGCAGATAGCTCAAATAAGGTACATTTATGATTCTCTTTGCCATAATTCAACAGCTACAACAAATATGAACCTAAAATTTAATATGTAACTAGGAAATACATAGATCTACAACTTGTATGTTTTGAGTTTCCTCAATTATAGGCATTATCATATTCAAAATAAACCAAAACCGTAGGTAATTCAGCTAGGGTTTTTATCCAAACCAGTCTAAATTATATGCCAATATTTTTTCATACACACCAAATCTTGTAAAACTATTTATATGGCTATAAATTTAAGACATAAATCTACAAGTTTGATATACAATAGATTCAGTTCGCAAAGCTCTACACTTAGAACTACACAAAAGGAATAATTTCTGTGATTTTTCTATGCCAAGTTTCACTTCCATTGGTCCTAATATTTGTCAAAGTATGATGAGGTACTCTTCTGACTGGTTGATCCGCTATAAGTCCTGCAAACAATCTTTTCCAGTAGCTGAGAGGTTGGAACCAAGTGAGAAACTTGACTTAAGGGGAATTAAGATTGTCTCTATTGAGGATAAATGGAGAGAACGAAATCAACGGGATCTGCACTGCATGGTGGTACAAGGTAGATTGACACCAAAGGTACCAAAGTTGTTCCGGAAGCATTGGTTGTATACCAAGCTGATATAAAAAAAAAAAAACAAGACTCAAAGACACTGCCATGAAAACATGATTCAAGAACTTCAAGCATAGTAACCAAGTTGTTTTTACACCCTAAATCATAATCAATCTAACCCTTAATTAGATTTAGCAATACAATATGAAATAATTAACTTACCAATCTTTTGGTTGGCTAGTGGAGGTTTCAGAGCAAATAAAGAAATGAATGTTATGGTGGAAATAAAAATAAAGGCAATATATCTATTGTTAACAGACGTACTTGTTTGTCTTCTTTTTCTTTTTTTATTTAATTTATTTATTTATTTATTTATTATTATTATTATTATTATTATTATTATCTAATCAATTCAAAAATATAATCTAATTAAGTAGTATAATTTAATTAATTTAACTATATCAAATTTCATTTATTTCAATTTAATCATTTTATTCCAATTTTATTTTTAGTACCTTGTCATCCTTGTTAAATTTATAAATATTCATATGTAACTTAATACTATTGCAATAAATAGACATGTGGTAAATCTATCTCGTGAATATATTCAAACCAAAATTCATATGCATGCATGTGTTTCATGTAAATGACATATATAAAATGAATATGTTCAAATGAAATGCATGTAATAATGCATGTGAGTAAGATCAAGGATGTTACAAGTCTCCTCTCCTTTTAAAAATTTTCTTCTCGAAATTTGATACCTAAGAATAAGTATGGATATTGTCTTTTCATATTCTCTTCTGTTTCCCATGTTGCTTCTTCCTATGAATGATTTCTCCATAATATTTTTACTAATGGTATTTCTCTATTTCTCAACTGCTTTGTCTTATATCAAATGATTTCTACTGGTTCTTCTACATAACTCTTGTCATCTGCAATCTCAATAGCTTGATATTTAAGTATATGTGTAGGGTCTGATCTGTATTTTCTTAATATACTGATATGAAACACATTATGAATATAATCTCTGGTGGTAAAGCCAATTTGTATGCTAGTGGACCAATCTTCTTAAGAATTTCATAAGGCCTTATGTACCTCAGACTTAATTTACCCTTTTTGCCCAATTGGATTACTCCTTTCCATGGTGATACTCGTAGAAATACCTTTTCTTCTACCTCATATTTCATTTCTTTTCGGTGTTGATCAACATTACTTTTCTATCTTTCTTGTGTTGTGTTGCTTTTAGCTTGCTTTTGACTATTTTGATCTTGTCTACTGTATCTTATACCATTTCTGGTACTTCCAGTGCTCAGGCTCCTTTTTCATCCCAAATGATAGGGCTTCTGCACTTTCTACCATATAATGCTTCATACGGTGTCATCTAGATACTGCTATGATACTGGTTGTTACATGTGAACTCTATTAATGCCATATATTCATCCCAAGATCCTTTGAATTCTATAACATATGCTCTAAGCATATCCTCCAATGTCTGTATAGTCCTTTTTGATTTGTCCATCAGTTTGTGGGTGAAATGCAGTACTGAAATTCAATCTTATTTCCAATCCATTTTGTAAACTCACCCAAAATCGTGAAGTAAACCATGGATCTTTATATGATACAATGGATACTGGAATGCTATGTAATTTGACTATCTTATTCACATATAACTTTATCAAACTCTCAAGTGTACACCCTCATCTGATAGGCAGAATATATGCTGACTTGGTTAATCTATCCATAATCACCCATATAAGATCATTTTTTCGTGGAGTTCTCGGTAACTTATAAATAAAATCCATCGTTATTTTCTCCCATTTCTATTCTGACACTAACAATAGATGTAGTTTACCAACTGGGACCTAATGTTCTACCTCAATCTGCTGACATGTTAGACATTTAAAAACATATTCTGCTATATCTTTCTTCATTCTTGGCTACCAATAATGAGGTCTTAAATTGTGATACATCTTAGTCATTCTTGGGTGTATTGCATATGGTGCTTTGTGTGCTTTTTCCATTATTTCTTAGTGCAAGTTATCAATGCTTGGAACACATATGTGTGACTTAAATATCAGTACATCATCTTGCAATTGAAATTATGTGCTTTTTCCCTGTTTTACCATTTTGATTTTCTCGTAGAATTGAGGATCTCTACCCTGTGCATCTCTGATTCTATTTTTCAGTATAGGTTTAACATGCAGAGTTGCAATAAATGACCCAATATCCTGCATATTCAATTTAATATTCATAAACCTTAATTGAATCAAATATGGAAAATTAGATTCTCGCAAGTGACCTAAATTACTACTAGACTTCCAGCTCAGTGCATTTGCTACTACATTTGCCTTCCCTAGATGGTAGTCAATTGCGTAGTCATAATCTTTTAATAGCTCTAACCATTATCTCTTCTTATGTTTAGCTCTTTCTGTGTCAGCAAATACCCCAAGCTCTTATGATCTATTAAAATCTAGAATATCTCGCCATATAGATAATGTTTTCAAATTTTCAATGCAAATACAATTGTAACCAATTCTAAATCATACATTAGATATGACCTCTCATGTGGTCTTAATTGTCTGAATGCATAAGCTATCACTTTACCATGTTGTATTAATAACACCCTAGGCCCTGGTAAGAAGTATCACTATATACTATAAATCCACCTGTGCCTGTAGGAATAGCTAACACTAGTGCAGAAGTTAACCTACATTTTAATTCTTCAAAACTGTTTTGACACTCTGGGGTCCACTTAAAAGGCACATTCTTTCTTAGTAATTTAGTCAGAGGACTGGCAATAAGTGAAAATCACTCAACAAATCTATGATAATACCCAAACCCAGAAAACTACGTACTACGGTAACATTTTTAGGAGCTTCCCAATTTACTATAGCTTCTATTTTCTTTGGATCTACCTCTTATATCTGTCTGATACCACATGCCCGAGGAATACCACATGATCTAACAAGAATTCACATTTTTTTAGTTTAGCATTTAACAATTGCTTTCTTAAAGTTTGCAATACAATTTTCAAATGGTATTGATACTGGTTCTTCGTCAATTCTCATCCAAATATCTAAGAAATATATTACCGTCTTGTTCAGATTTTCATATGTGTAGATATAGAATTAAACTGAATTTATTGATCATAATTTATAATTCAATTAAGATATTGTACAAAAATATCATTTCCTCTATTCTTTTTTGATTTGAGAATTGAAGGATTTTTGATTGGGTAAGTTTTCTATTTTATATATAAAAAAAAAAGAAAGGTTCTTGGTCTACCTTACTTTTTTTTCTTTCAATTCATATATCAATAACATATTAATAACTCAGTCATAAGTCAAAATACAATTATCTTCAAGAACAAAATGTTTGTTATGCTTAATATTTTTAGTTTAATTTGTATCTGTCTTAATTCTGCCCTTTATTCAAGCAATTTTTTCTTCACAAAATTGCCCGAAGCCTACGCCTTTTTGAA
>CATIWF010074136.1:0-13167 GCA_949630135.1 Balakata baccata
GATAAAATGATGTGAAGGAAATTCGATGATCATGATCCATCTGTTGGCTTGTTGGGACAGCCTAGTGGAAAGTATGATTATGTTGTCAGCTATTCTGAACCTCCTTCTTTCAGGACTAAGATGCAAACACCAACCCATCCTAATTGGGATGAACATCCACAGGAGCCTCCACAGTTTCTAGAGCCACCAGCTCCTGCTCCTCCTCTTACAATCTATAAAAATTTTTTTGAAATGGCTTAAGAAGCATGAGCCTTAATGGATTCCAAAGGAAAAAGGTTGATCCTCCTCCTCAACCAATCATGGTTCCTTCAGTCTGTATGTTTCAGTCAGTTGAAGATAATTTTTCTTCCCTAGAAGAAAGTATGGTTGATTCAATAAAAAATGTCAAAAAGACTCCATATGTTCGTTCTCTTGGACCCGATGCTCAAGGACGACCTCACAAAATTACACTTGGAGAATCTGTGCTTAATCGGCAAACTGAAAAAGCTTTGGCTCAAAATTCTACTTTAAGGAGAATTGAAACTAAAGTAGATAAAGTCTGGACTAAAGTAAATTTAGCTGAGTCCTCTATGATGAATCAATTCAATTTTCAGCAAGAGTTTATGATCAAGCTTCAAAAACAGATTATGGCTCTTCATAATGAACTCATGTAGATGATCAAAAATAATGTTTCTGGCCTGGTCTTTCAACAAAAATAGGAAGAAATTACCAAGTTGAAACAACAATTGTCTTAGGTAGATAAAAACTTGCACGTCAAAACTCCTTTCAATCCTTTTGCCTTTACCAGCACTTTACCCTTACTAGAAACCACTGTATTCTTTACCCCTGTCAATCCCACTATTAACCTAATTCTTCTTCAGCATGAAAATTTTTAGAAAATGCTTCGAGCCCAACTTTACAAGTCTAAACCACCAAAAAAGAAGCAAACTACTTCTGCTCCTCCTCCTAACCAACCCACACACACAACCACTTCATCCTCAATACCTTCTCATAGACCTAGAAAAAAACCTGAATCCCAACCTCCTAGCCATTTTCTCCAGATTCTCAAGATCCTTTTCAATATATGGCCTAAGAACCTTCTCAATTTGGATCATATACCTCTACCCAATACCAGTTTAATATAACTTCATAAAATGTGCAAGATACCTCAGATTCAGTCTCTGAATCTGATAATAGTTCTTTAACATTCCTACAGAAGCTTATTTTGTAGAGCTATCTGAGGATGATGAAACTACTAGTCCTATAACTCTTCTGAAGGAAAATAAATCAAAACCTATCAATGGTCCATGGTTTTTTATGGATGATGTTCCTCATCATTAACGGCGCAATCGCCTTTTGGAAATTCTAGCTTAGATGGAAACAAAGCAACAAGCAGAGGTCTCTATCCCTGAAATTCTCTAAGAACTCACACCAGATTTATTGGAAGTTTAAAAGATTAGTGGTTACGGACTCCTGAATATAATAAGATGCAGTTCCACCAAATTTCTCCTTTTGTTAATGCTTTATGGCACATTGAAAATGAATTTATTTGTAGCTTTACAAATCTCATTAAAACAATTCGAATGAAGTTCTTTCAGCTAAGGTGTTGTTCTTTAAGAAAAAAAGATCTGGAAAACCATTATCATAGAGTTTGCTCAAGATATTATCAATTGGGCGCATGAGATGTCAGTTTAAAACAACAATTTATCTCCTCTATACTAGAAGAGTTAGGAGATGCAACTCTTAGGTATTTTTGAAAATAAGGAATCATTTTTCGAGACTCATCTTTGTCTCAGATTTATCAGAAGATGCTTATGGTCTTAGAAGAATTATGTGCAACAAGAAAACAGATCAAAGAAGCTCTTTATTAGAGTAATAAAAAAGATATGGATTCCTTATGTCATCAACCAGATCTTCAAATTAAATGTGCCAATATGAAAGACTGTGATTGCAAGCATTACAAGAAGAAGAAGCACTTAAAAAAGAAACAGTCTTATCATCCATCCAGGAAGAAGAAATTTAAGTTCTTCAGGAAAAAATTGAAAAGGCACAAGAAGACAGATCGCTGCTATCTTTATGGCAAAAAGAGACATTTTGCAAAACAATGTCCTAATAGACCGAAACAAGCAATACAGCTCATTCAACAGATTCATGAGCAATATGATATGGATCTTGAAGAAGTTGATATTGAGTCCCTATTCTCTGAAGAAGATGACTTATCTCCGATTCTTTCATAGGAATCAGAAATGAAGATAGTGACTCTAACACTAAAGAAAGTTTTCAAATCGAGCTTGGTCCACCTCATCCCATTGAAACTATTTCCCACAAATCCAAGAAACAACATGTTCCTTCTTGTCTAGTCCAACTTTTCACTAGTAAGTATGAAAAACCCATCAAGGCTATTGCTTTCATAGATACTGGTGCTTACCAAACCATAGCCAATCCAAAACTCTTTCCAGACCACTTTTGGAAAGCATATACCCAACTTTTCACAGCCGCTGATGGAGATTATTTCTCCACAGACCTCATAACTATCAAGCCCATTAAAATCCAATTTCTGCCTAACTGTTATGTTTGGACCTAAGTCTTAGGCTCAGCCTTACCTAAGAAAGACATCTTAATTGGTTTTGATGTTATCAACCAACTTCCTCGTTTATCCATTGAAAGTCAAGTTTTAAGATCAAAAAAATGGGTTCTTCCTTATACCTCTGCACCAAATTTGTTTACAGCCTCTTTGGTAGCCCATTTTGATGATCTCAAAACTCAACTCATTCAAAACAATTATGCTGAAAGTCATACATACTTTGTTCTCAAGTGTTCCAGTCTGTTGTGGACCCGTCTAGAATTCTTCATTTCTTTGCCGTTCAAACAAAATGAAGATATTAATCCAACCAAGTCTACTCATCCTAGAATGAATCTAGAAGTTCAAGCCTTAACTGTTCAAAAGTATTCACAACTGTTACAACAGGGATTGATTGAACCAACTAAATCAAATTGGGCATGTCAAGCCTTTTATGTCAATAAGAGATCTGAATAAGTTCGAGGGAAAAAACAGCTTGTGATTGATTATAAGCTATTGAACTATTTTCTCAAAGATGATAAATTTCCTTTGCTAAAAATATCGTCTTTAATGAATTTCTCAAAGATGCCAAGATCTTCTCCAAATTCGACCTCAAATATGGCTTTTGGCAACTTGGCATTCATCCTGAAGAAAGATACAAGACAGCCTTCTGCATTTCTAACCACCACTATCAGTGGATAGTTATGCCTTTTGGATTGAAATTGGCCCCTTCATTATTCCAAAAGGCAATGACATGTATCTATGAGCCAATCTTATCTTTTTCTTTGGTCTACATTGATGACATCCTTCTCTTTTCAAATGATAAGACAACACATTATCAATTATTGCAGAAGTTTATGGATCTCACTGCTCAATATGGGATTTTGTTGTAAGAAAAAGATGCATATTAGCAGACAAGAAATAGAATTTCTTAGCATGACCTTTAAAGATGACACTTATCAACCCTATCTTCATATAGGCTAAGAATTGCTACAGTTTCTTGATACTGATTTTTCAGTAAAGCAAGTTCGCCAATTTCTTGGTATGGCTAACTATTCTAGGAACTTTATTCCTCAGTTCACTCAGTGTGCTTATCCCTTACAGCAATTATTGAAAAAAAAGCCACCTCTGTGGACAGATGTTCAAACCCAGGCTGTAAAGAAGTTAAAGGAGATCTGCTTGAATCTCCCACCTTTACACATACCAACAAATGGATAAAGGATCATTTAGACTGATGCGAGTGATGAATATTGAGGGGCTATCCTTTTAGAGAAAAAAGCAGGAACTAGACAAATATATGCTTACGCCAGTGGCAG
Organism: Balakata baccata; assembly: GCA_949630135.1. Taxonomy (NCBI): domain Eukaryota; kingdom Viridiplantae; phylum Streptophyta; class Magnoliopsida; order Malpighiales; family Euphorbiaceae; genus Balakata; species Balakata baccata. The sequence goes on from CATIWF010074136.1 coordinate 3,856, forward strand.
CTTAAAGGACTCTAAATGTCACTACCATTCTACTTTCAAAGAAATCTTAGTGGTGAAGATTGGTATTAAGAAGTTTGAATTTCACCTCATTGGATATGATTTTTTTGTCCTTATGGATTGTTCTTCCTTTCTAAATCCTTGAATTCAAAGGAAAACAAGTTCCACACTCTCAACTGCGGAGGTGGAATGAATGGTTCTCAAAGTTTTTCTTCTTTGTTTAGCATATAAAAGGAGACCAGAACCTCATCCCCGATTTACTATCAAGGTCATTCCAAAAATGAAAAGGGCACTATGTAAAACAATGTCCCAATAAGCCGAAGAAAGCCGCCAAAATCATCCAGCAAATCAACAAAGTTTCCCCTGTTGATCTCGAAGATGCAGAGATTGAATCTCTCTTTTCCCTTGATGATGAAGCTGATGATAGACACTCTTTGCAGCAAAGTTTTCAGATTCCGATTCTCAGTCAGATTCTAATGAAGATCCTATGTTTCATGATCCATATCCACCATCAATCCACACCATCATTCCTTTTCCTTTGTTACCAGACAATGACCCCTTTTCAACCAACTTGACTTTAACCGCACCTTCTCCTATTTGTTCAACCCAACCTATACATCCAGTTTCTATGGTTCCTATCTACGTGTACCCTCATAAGTATGCTGATCCCATCAAGATCATTGCTTTAATAGATATTGGAGCCATACCTCCATGATGAATCCAACAGTTTTACCCACTAGATATTGGATTTCACATACCCAATCCTTTTAAGCCGCTGATGGTAAGATCTTTCACACTACATTGAAAACCAGAAACCCTATAATGATACAGTTATTCCCAGATTTGTATATATGGACCTATATCCTTGGCTCTAATCTTCCCAATAAAGATTTAGTCCTTGGATTTGACCTGTATTACAAATTTAGAAAACTGTCCATTCTTCCTACCGGTTTATCTTACAACCATCAAATCCTACCTTTTACCACTACCCCTTCCTTGTTTACCCTTCAACCATCTTTGACCTTACTGCCATCTTTGGGTCAAGATCTTTATGACTCCTGTTATGCATCCTTGCACAGTGAATTCCTTCAGAAGCACTCCTCACCACTTTGGACTCGTCCAGAGTTCTTTATCAGTCTTCCGTTCAAAGACAGAGCAGATGATAACCCTACAAAAGCTACCCATCCGGGCATGAATCCAGAAGAAATGCAGCTAGTTGTTCAAGAATGTTCACAACTCCTCCAAGAAGGATTGATTCAGTTGACAAAGTCTAATTGGGCATGTCAAGCCTTTTATGTCAATAAATGCTCAGAACAAGTTCGTGGAAAGAAAAGCCTTGTCATTGACTACAAGCTATTGAACCAGTTCCTCCAAGATGACAAGTATCCTCTTCCCAGGATAGACTCAATGTTTCCTTTCATGGCCTCAGCTAAAGTCTTCTCAAAGTTTGATCTCAAAGCAGGTTTTTGGCAATTAGGCATTATTCCTGAAGATCGGTATAAGACAGCCTTCTGTATTCCAAACCACCACTATGAATGGACTGTCATGCCATTTGGACTCAAAGTAGCACCAGCACTGTTTCAGAAAGCTATGATTTGCATCTATGAGCCTCTTCTCCATACGGCCCTCATTTACATTGATGATATACTTCTGTACAGCCCAAACATAGCCTCTCATCAAGAGACTATCCAGAAGTTTATTGAAATCACCAAAGCTCATGGTGTTATGCTCAGCCCATCAAAGATGCAATTGGCTCAGCCCACAATAGATTTTTTAGGCATGGAATTTCACAATGGTCAATACAAGCCACAGCCTCACTTGGCCCAATAGCTTCTCAAATTCCCTGACAGTAACCTGACGATTAAGCAGCTTCAGCAGTTTCTCGGAATAGCAAATTATATTGGACAGTTTATCATGCATTATAGTAAGCTGACTAAGCCTCTCTACCAGCTTTTGAAAAAGCATCCACCTCCGTGGTCGACAGTTCACACTAAGTCAGTACAAGCACTGAAATCTGTGACTCAGACTCTAACATTGGGGCTCAATACTTTTTGAGCAGATTGATGATAAGAAAGAGATTTGTGGTTACGCTAGCGGACACTTCAAAGAGAGTGAATTTCATTATCACTCGACATTCAAGGAAATACTAGCTGTCAAGTATGCCATAAAGAAGTTTGAATTCCACCCGATTGGTTTTCATTTCCTAGTGGTTATGGATTGTTCATCCTTTCCACTTATGCTAAACTTCAGACAGAAAACTATTCCACACCCCCAACTCCTTCGTTGGAAAGAATGGTTTAGTAAGTACAGTTTTGAAGTTCAATATATAAAAGGAGATAAGAACCTCATTCCTGATTTCCTATCCCGACCAAAACAAACTTCTCTCATTCTTCCTTCCACAGAAGTTCCTTTTATCTTCATGGCATCCAACAGTTCAGTTAGCACTACAGCTTTAAGTTCAAATCCACCAGCTCAAACACTTTCAGACTTTCCTCTAGGATGTCCCAGAGGTCCTGACCTTCGTCCCATCAGAAGTTTTGCCCAAAACATGCTGTTTACCTATCTTGCAATGTTCCAGAATTCTCTTAGCCTTCCAAGAGAAAGGATCTACTTCCTAACAGAACAACCCTGGATTATTGTTTATCAAATGGGAACGAAACCCATGCTCCTTGAGCAACTTTGGTATCTGTGGTGTCAATCAACTCTATACTATTATGCAGTACAGATTCAGCTCATTCCTTTCCTCCTATTTCTATGTAATAGAGACAATCTTCAGTCTCCACATATCAGATTCCTCACCTAGTTCCAGCCTCTTTCCTACTGGAAACACTTGTTTGCAGACCTCATTGCAGATCATCCGTTTCAACCAAGAATCCCTCAAGAGATAACTGCCATCATCATTTTTCATCGTCCTTATACTCACATTCTGGGTACTCAAATTATAGTTGCCGTTGGACACTTCCAGCTCTGGAAAATTGTTTCTCATTCAGAACCAACACAGATTGATTCCATTCAACTCTCTCTGAATCAAGATCTATGTCGTCTCAATAATTTTGGTAATTTTCCTCCTCCAAGTTCAACATCAATTGGCCCTGACATTTCCCGATGTATCAGAATCGTCCCATGGCCTCCGACGCTCAAGCCTCATCTTCGTAGTAAAGATGATGAAATGGACTACGAACAAGATTCACAAGAGCCTGATGAAGTAACTCAGCCTCCTCCACAGGCCCAGGCCCAGGCCCAGGCCCAAGCAAATTCTCTTCAAGAACAACTTCATCAATGTCTTCTAGATTTTCCAAGATTCTTTTAGACAGATGAAGATAGAGATGTTATAGAACCTTACTACAATCAAGCTCAGGCCCATTCCAACATAGCCCAATCTATTACAAACCAGCCCAATCCGGCTTCTCCAGTTCAGCCCAATCCAGCACCTTTTGAATGGCCCCCACAAGGTGACTGGCCTGATGATGACATTCCATTAGCATATTCCCTTCTGGCCCTCGATGATTTGAATATGTACTCTCCATAGTACAAAGCAGATGCCCACTTCCTTTTGTATAATGCCTTTTTTTTGCCACAAATATAGCATCTGTCACCCTTTTGTTTTCTGTGAATGCGACGTTTAAAGAATTTGAACTTCTTGCGTCGATGCTTCCTGGGATAAGAGGCATCTTTCGAAGGCCACTTCCGATATCTCTTGGACTTCTTAGATCGGCAAGAACATTTGGAATCTTTACACTTAATCTACAAGTCTGGACATTTACATGCGGTTCTCCAAACAGCATCATTATCATGAGATAAAAGATCTTTGATCACTTTCTGCTGTGAACAAATCTTATCAACTGAAAGCAAAACTCTCTAGTAGATTTCTCCAATGCTTGAAGAATTCAAATCAATATTGCGTTCTTGAAGTTGGAAGAGAACATGATTGGAAACATCTTCAGGAAAAGAGGTCAAGAAAGCTTGCTTGAGGTTGGCATCATTAGCTCCATTCAGAAGATAAAACTTCTGAGTCATTCTTTGATAATGTTTGTCGAGATCTTTCTTCAACAGTGAACAACATTTCATCTTAAAGAATTCATCTCGTTGCATTCCATCAAAGTCAACGGTGCTGCCAACAAATTATTGATGGAGGGCAGTAAGAACTTCTGCAATTGTCTGGGAATGATAAAATTGTACCATCTATGCTTATGGAAGACGAACAAACCAATCTCTAAGAGTTCCAGTAAATCGAGATGTGAACTCAAGAACAATAGCTGGAAATCTAGAGTTAGGTCTTCGTTGTTGAACTTCAATCCAAGCATAGAACTCTTGGATCCTGTCTCTTCATTTGTGAGGAGGAATATCATCAAAAGTAAACCAAGGGCCATTGGATGGCATGGGTGGAACATTTATCTGCGCTCCTGTGCCTATTCCAGGAGTATTTGTTCCCATTTCCTGATCATCTGGTGGTTCTTCAGTGGTATACTGTTGTTGTCCACTAGTAGTACCACTTTGTGCTGAAGTAGGGTCAGCAATGAATTGGGTTGGATGAAAGTATTTGGGATCAATGGCATCGTCTGGTAATTCAGGGTCTGAATCCGAATTATCAGAATAGGAAAGGTAAGGACTGTCTGGATGTGGTTTTGTAACAGTAGGCATGGTGTTTAAGGCTTGGGTTTCCAGGAAAGAGGTGATTGGGTTTTTCTGCGGAGTGGGTTGGTCTTGTAGAGGTTGTTGGACCATGAGGGAAGGTGGATTGTCTGGTGCCTTGGTAGATACAGGGGTCGGACTTGGTGTAGTTTAGGCCGATGGGCTTATTGTTGGAGGAACAATAGCTCTTATTATACTGGGCTTTGGCTTTGGAACAGTACTTGGGCCGAGATTCATTTGTTCCATAAACTGCTTATGAAAAAGCTCTGAAACGAGGCCTAGTCTCTTCATTTCTGCTTGAGAGGGCTGATACCTTGATGCAGGAGTGTAAACAGGCTGATGTGAAATAGGAGTTTGCAAATTAGTAAACAAGCTCATTGGGTCTGCATAGGTGGAAGGATTACTAAGATAATCTCGTTTGAGATCTTGTCTCAGAGAATTGATTTCTTTCTCCAGTTGTTGAAGCTTAACAACTTTGGCATCAAATGTTGCATCATACATTCGTGTTGAGATCAATCGCATGACATCTGCATTAAGTGTTGCATGTTTCTGTTCAAGTTGTGCCAAAAGTTTGTACAGGGCATCAAACTGTGAACTTTGCTGAGTCTGCATAGCAGAAATTCTATTGGAAACATGATCAACTTTCTTTTCAATGCGATGGAGTACTGTGTTCTGAACAGTAGCATTCTGAGTCTGCCAGTTGGGAACTGATTCTGCAGGAGTGATTGGCTTAGGAGTGCCTTCAAGAGTAACAGTAGTTGAACGGACATACGGTGTCATTTTAACATGGGTTACAGGGTCAGTGTGGTCATGAAGAGGTAGAAAGTTTGCTTCATAGGAGGAAGAAGACGGTGGTTGGTACATGGCTATCATTGGGATAGGAGAAGGTAAAGGGTCTTTTGGTTTTGGTTTAGGAAAAGACTGGTAGCAGGGTAATGGAATTTTTGGTTTAGGTGGTATCTGGTAACATGGTAAAGGTTTCAGAGGTGGAGGAGGTGTATCTTCTGGGAAATCATCACCCCATGAAGGAGGAGGTGATGGTATAGGTAAAGGATTGGTAAAATGGGAAGGTGCTGAGTAGGAAACGACATAGTCGTATTTTCCTGAGGGTTCTTCCAAGAGACCAATAGAAGGATCTCCTTTATCATACCTGTCATGAAACTTGTTCTCAGAGGAACATCGCTGAGGTTTCTTTTTTCTTCTTGAAGACGTAGAACTAAATTCTCGGTCTTCATCGGTAACTCTCTTTGCATAACAATCATCATAGTCACAAATATCGAAATACTTGTGATGTCCATTTCTTGCTTCATAGATCGGCTCTGCAGTGGGTGAGAAAGCAACAATCGGTATTTCTTCTTGTGGGTATACCGGTTGCATCATGAATTGAGTGGAAAACTCAAGAGGCATAGAAGCCTGGGATTATCTTCATCAGGAGGAAGGAACTGTGTCTCTACATTACCATCCTTGTGTTTGATAAACATTGGTTTGGTAGAACTGACTGGCTCTTTCTTCTGGTGCAAGAGTTCATAGTTTGTCAACCATGACTGAGGAAAAATCTGGAGAAGATCTTCCTTCTGCAATTGCTTTGGGATCTGGACTACCTTGGGAACTTGGGTGGAGTCTACCGTGATGCTAAGAGCATCTTCTGAGGCAGGGATACAAAGATCCATGGCGTGATTCTGTACCCGGTAGATCATCTGATAGTGGAGAGTAGCTATGTCAGTGGTAGCTACGTTCTAAACTCTAAAAATCTGTACTTGAACCTTTAAGGTGTGAAACGTATGAGGATCTCGCAACCTCATATTGAAATTGGGGTAGAAGGTGCATAGTACGGTGCCAGCATTAAGAGTTGTATGGATAGTACCAATAACAGCATGTTGGTATTCCAGAAACCTTGTATCAAGGAGGGCTATTCTGGCCACTACAGGGAGGCATTTGCATCCATGATAGGTGAGAGCGAGGCGGATTGCTCCAAAATGGATGTGAGTGAATCCATTCCTTTGCCACTGAGCAGGTAACTCAGTAGGAATCTCTAACGTGATGAACTGTTCTTCTCCTGTTCCCTTGATTGGACAATTATCAAAGGAAGAAGATTGAACGTACTCTCGAACTGAGGAAGCCTTTTGTCTAATTAAAGACTTGATGGATGTGGTGAAAGAAGACTTGTGTTTTTGGAAAGTATGATATGGGTTTAGGAGAGGAAGATTAGATTCCTGAACTTTCTGATCATCTGGGATGAAGGAAAGCTTATAGAGATGAGAAAGACGGGAAGAAGAAGAAGGTTGTAAGGAAAGAGATGACATAGAACTGGATGAGTCTGAATGAGTTAACTTTGAATCAGTCATAATGATGTTGCCTACTTCTCTTCTGCATTAACTGAGTTATGACATAATTTACACAGCTAGAAATCTTAACACAATGATTGACTAGAAATACCCCCCTGGTTGGTCTTTCATTAAAGCAATGACGAAAGAGCAGCAAATAGAGAAAATGCTAATGGCCCAATATTCAGCTATTAGAGAGCATGGCATGACATATATCCTCCCTGAAGTATTCAATCCCCAATATCCATTCATGGAGGTGTTCAAGATTCCAACTGAAGGCCTATTCCTAGAGCATAGTCTCCATATGTTATGGTATATATGTTCTATGCACTTTATGGCATTTGAATTTTGTCCTCTCAGATGGTATAATCTGTTAGCTGGCCAGGCGTTACTAGAAAATTCCTGCAAGTTCTTAAGCTGGTTTCATTCTTTAGATGTCTAGAAACAATTCTTCTTTAAGGCTCTCTATGACAATTGGAATGTGGACATCCAAGCCAAAGAAGTTCATACTATTATTTTCCTCAAATGATATGAACGCTATGCATTATTTGAAGTTTACTAGACTTTCTCTTATTCTCTATAGAGAAATTGTGACAGTCACCCTTTGGAAGTCAGAGAACTGCAGAGACAAATTGCTACTAAAAATCATTACATCCCCAAGTCACTCTGGCCCCTATATCATGAGAAAGCTCCTTGGGAAGAAATTTCTTTTGAACACAAGATCCAACTAGAAAATGCCAAATAAGCTAATATGCTGATAAAGTCTTCTAACAATTTCACAGGACCTTTAGAAGCAGGACCCTCTAAACCACGAGTGCTCAGTCCCACCTCTTCAATTTCTAGGTCTAATAATAGCTAAACATACATGAATCTCTCTCCTAGTCACGAACCCATCAGAGGAAAAGGACAAGACTAGAAAAATATCTTTTATTAGTGTAAAATAATTATATTTGTCGGTTTCTACTTTTTGAGCTAAACACCTTATCTTCATTGTTAGTTTGTGATAATTCTATTTAGTGCTTGTATGAGCTGTCTTCACAACATAGTGTGTATCCTCTCCTATATAAGAAGAACTTGTTTAAGTTTGTAAGCAAGTTGGAGTAAGTGAAATAAAATTATTTTTGAGTTTTCTCATCATAAGTTTCTAAATTTCTCTTATTTCTTTGATCAATATCTAAAACCTCCACATGCTTTATTTCTCTAGATAAACTTTCACCATGGTTCTAGTATAATATTGGACTTCTTGTCAATACAAAAGAACGAAAAGAAGGCAAGGAGGCTGTAGATGGTAGTTCGTGCTATTGATGAGAGGGCATTTATTTTACTTTATATATTTAAAAATATTTTAATATGCTCTTTATTTTATTAAATATGCTCTTTATTGTTACTTCTTAAGAAGTAAACTACCAACTGTCAAAGAACTCAAAATAAAATTTGAAAAGCAATGTGTTTTATTACATATTAAACTAGTAAGCTATCCTCGCATTGTGTTAAAAAAAAATTTTAAATATTGTTACATCTTGTACCAAAGCATTTTTTTTTATTATTTCTTAACTTTCTCATTTTTACCAAGAAAAAATCGAAAATATCTAGGCTAGAAAAAAACTCATTTCAGCTAAAAAATGTTGAAGGAAATGGAAAGGGACGAAATCATATTCTGAAAATAGAAGAAAATAGCTCTCTAGAAAGATGAAGAAATCAAAATCTCACCAAAAATGGAAAAAAAAAATCTTCAAAGGAATTTGCAAAACCATAGAAATAAGATAAAAACCTAAATGAAGGGAGAGGGACAACTTTAAAGAGAAGAAAATGGTCCAAATGAAAACGACGCCGCATCATAAAGGAAAATAAATGTGGGCAAAACAGCAGCAGTGTGATCGCGAGAGAAGAAAAAACTAAATGCAAATTTGAACGACATCATATCATACATGGCCCAAACTGATGAAGGAGCAAACGAAACGACATTGTTTTACCAACATACAAAACAATGTTGTTTTGGAGGGGACTGTTGCAGTCATTCAGCATTGAAAGTGATGTTGTTTTGGGTCAAACCGACTGCGTTTTGATTATTATTTAGGAGTAAAATTAGACCAAATTTGGTGAATGAGCAAACGAAACGATGCCGTTTTATCAACATACAAAACATTGTCATTTTGGAGTGGGCTGCTGCAGTCATCCAGCCTTTCTCAAGATGCAACATTTTGAGTAAGAAGACGTTAAAAACAATGCCATTTTGGGGCGGTTTGAAGCAGCTCCTCAATCTATCTGCATGCTGCATTTTGATTATTATTCAGGGATAAAATTGGATAGAAACTCTTCAGTGTCTGCCAACATAGATTTTATTATATTAATAGAAGGT
>CATIWF010074140.1:0-105075 GCA_949630135.1 Balakata baccata
AGAAAAAAAAAATCCAACTCTTTGACTGTGTCTTGAAAATGGAATTCGTTCTTTAGTTATTTTCTTTCAACACGGTTTTATTTATTTGTTTTTCAGCGGTGAAATAATAAGTGTCGTTAAGCTAAATCTATTAGTCAACAACACGGTTTTATTGGAGAAAAAAAAATAAAATAAAAAATTCAATAGATAAATTTTATCCACATAATATTATAAAATTATTTCAATTTTTATTTTATAATTAAAATAAATTTTAAAAGACTGAATCGTCACAAATTATATAATTAGAGTGCTATTTTTCAAATTTACTCTAAGTATTGATTATAAAAGTTGATGAGTTTTGTATTTCCAAGTCTTCTACTGACTAACACTTCTGACACTTCTGTGAAATTTTTTCAAGTCAATTTTATTTGCAGAAGCATAGTTCAAGACCTAGTCTCATTATCAAATTAATAATTTACTAATTTAATATTTATAAAATTATAAAAATATTTTTTTATAAAAAAATTATTATTAATTGAATTCATGAATTGATAATCAAAGAAAACTGAAATATCTTAAGTTTCACTTATCTAAATACTTCACCTTTCGTTATCAGCTGGGAAATGTCGCCAAGTGGGCAGTGCCCAGGTTTGAAGGTTTTCCGTGTTAAAATGCAATAATTAATAAAATATAAATATTTTATACTAATTAAAACAAAAAAAATATCGAAATAAATAATATTTTTTTAATTAATAACATCATTGAGTCAATTTCTTTTTGTCCCCTTTATTTTGTGATATTTTGATTTATTTAGACAACAACAACATTTTTTCTATTTTATTTTTTATTTAAATTTAAGGAATTTTGTCCCTTTTAACAGTTTTTTAAACTTTCTTCTTATCTATTTTACTTTTTAAAATTTATATTTTTATTTTTCAGATTTAAAAGCTCTTAAATAATATTTTATTATTTTCTTTCTTCTTTTTTATTTTTTTCTCTCTTTTTTTTTTGTCTCTTACACACTCTCTCCATTTTCTTTCTAGATATTTTTATTAATAAAAAATTAAAATAGAAAGTGAGATAAGAAGTATTATTAGACTGCACATAATTTTTAAGACAAACTAAAATAAAAAATAAATTTTTTATAATATAATAAAAAATTAGATATGAAACGTTGTTGGAAATGCTTAGTAATCTTTGAGTTTCTTTCATCGGTATTTACTAGTTAAAAAAGGTTAAACAACATACCCAATAGATTAAATTAATGCACAGAATCATTTATATTTGAATTTGTTAAAAAATATATATAAATAAATTTATATAATATGTATAATTCATTTGTATTTATTTTAAATTCAATAAAAATTAATATATTTGTCATTTTTCATTCACATCTTTAAAAAGAATAAATAATTACGTAAATATCAAAAAAGAAAAACATTTTAGTTTGAGACTAAATTTTAAAAGAAACTTGTAAATAAATTCCATTAATTTTATGTATGTGATGATTTATTATTACACCTAATATAGCTCCAATGTTAAAAGTTGAACTGTTAATTATTTGATTAGTATTCTTACTTGTTAGAATTAAGGAAGATCTCACTTTTTAAGTTTTTCGTCACTATCTACCAAGTGAAAATTTAACACTTTAATTTAACTTTGAAAAAATTACAGAAAGAAAAAAAAAAACTCACGGGTTTTTCTTGTTTGATTAAAACTCTTATTTTTTAGTAATTTTCTGATATTCATCAGCCCTCATTTGCGTTGAAGCTTTGGGCCGGATTTGTACATAAGAACTTGTGTCCAAATTCAATAAGGAAGCCCTGGCCCTGGCTCCGGCCCATGACCAGGTCTGGATGGAACGCATCTTCATCATTCTACAGTAGGTCAAGATAGACGGCGTGGATAATCTACTCATTGCTACACCGTGAAACACTCGAGCAAAGCCATCTTCCAAAATAATAATAATAATAATGATAAAAAGAAAAGACAGCAGAAGTTTCTAACATCGCGTGAAAACACGGAAGCATTGTTTTCGCTTTCTGTTCGAGCAGAAGAAGCAGAACACGAAGACGACGACGATAATGAGCGGAGCTCAGGCGTTGAAGAGAATCCCTCGCATCAGGTTTCCGCAGAGAAACCTCAAATCCTCTGGTCTGTCCGATCTTTTCTGAATTTTCTCCTTTTTCTCTGCAACTTTCTTTTGCTTTTTCTGTCAATATTAATGAAGTGCTTGATGTTTGCGTTTGATCTCTGCTCATTTTCTGATATAAGCTATTGATTTCCATGGAATGATGTTGTTTTCGATTATATATCTGATTTTTGTTTTCTCATCCGCTTTTCGTCCGTAGACGACATGTCGTTTGAATGAGCATAAATGTAATTTGGCTTGTGCTTCATATATTTGAACGATGGGTTTGATTATGCACGTGTTTTCATGTATAAAGAATTGGTGTTTGATTGTACAGTATTTGCAGTTTGATTAAAACACCATGCGGTGTTGTTGTGATTGATTGATTAGGAATGGCTGTCCATTCATGAATGACCTGCCGATGTGATGGTTTTCTCTGAACATGATGAATGACACGATCGCAGATGCTCAGTCGTTTACTCATTAAGGCTAGATTGATGTCAAACGACCTGTCGTTTCTATTATAGACTAGGTGATAATGACTCAAGTTATTAGTTTCTCACTATCAAGTTGGTGTTTGAATATCATAATATTTGCGGAATGTTTTTGGATTAGACTCTTTACAATGAGATGACTGTGATTTATTTAGAAATGTATGTAAGGTTGGGAAGTGCAATTCTCGGAATTTGTTTCTGTGAGTTGGAAAATACTGTTTGAAAACCCCGAATCTTAATGCCAAAATAGCCGGAATGATTGTCCACCATTATCTTTTTTATTTTATTTATTTTTAATGCCACTCAACCAAAGTATTAAGGGAAGTAATTTGCAGATTCTGCATCCCAGTCTCAGTTGGCTTCTACAACTGGAAATGCTGATCAAACTTTCTTCTCAAGTTTAAGGCCTTCAATGACTGTTGGAGGGAAAGCTTCTCTTCAGCCAAAACGAACAACTGTCTCCAATGAAGAGATTGATGCTATCTTGGTATGTGGAAGGCCTTTCTCCTAGGTTACTGAGTTTAATGAATAATAATGTTCATTCAGGTTTCAGAAATTATTTTTGCTGCTAGTATACTCAACCAAGTATTCATGAACTTCAGTTTTTTGCTTTTTGGAGAATATTCTGATTTATGAGGATAGTAGTCACCCTCTGTTAGCTGTACTTTTGTTAATGATTCATTATATCAACAACTTTGTATTGATCACATTAGTTGTATTTTTCTTATTGATTCAGTATAGCACAGTTGGCATACAATCCTTAAATACTAATGGATTTTGGTAATTTGGTTTTCTAGTGAGTATGCAAGTCTTGTTCTGGATAATATTGTTTTTCCCTTTTTCTGGTAATCTTTATAGATATGTTGCCTGGTTGTTAATTAAATTCTCTGGCTGTCCAATTTGCAGTTGGGTGGCTGCATCTGATCTTCTCATGGAGCTTCTGTTGGCGAGCTAAGGATTTTCTTCCTGATTCTTAACGTTCAAACATTAGACATTTGCTAATACAATTGCATTTTGTGAATTTTGCCTGAGGCATGATTCTTTGATTTAATTTTCAATGTTATACAACATATAAAGATGATGAGGAACTGATTTCCTTTAGGCCATTTATAAATAATTGATGCTTGATGTCGCATGTTCTTTACAAATAAAATTTATTTCCTTCTAAGTTTGATCTCTCAGAAAAACACACAAGCCACATGAGCAAAGCATAAAGGCAACAGGAAAATGTGAACAGGTAGATCATTGTGGTTCCTTTTCAGTCAGCTGTTCAATAATTGCAGACTTGTGATTTTTACCTTGAGGACCCTTTTCCGGCGTTGGAGCTCTTCGAGCCATAAAGTTATTAACCTATCCCAGTTTCCCCCTTCGAAAAGAACTGCTGCCTTTCCATCAGTGATTCGTTGAACAATGCCACAGTACATATAATATGGGTTATTTGGGTTATATACAATGGCGATCATACCATGGTTTTGGCTTATTTGAGGCAGCAAGTCCCACAATAGTCCCGGAATCAGAAGGTGAATGTTATTTAAAAGGTGGGTTTTCTTCTATGAACGTCTTCAATCCCTTCTCCCCACCAGGAAATCCACCCGTTAACCCCATCAGCTCCTTTTCAAAAGCATTTTCAGGGACAGAACTGCCAGTGTTTGAAGCTCCAGCGCTGCCTGAATTTTCCTTGTTAGCCGCAGATTGTGATGCTTCAACTTCTCTCTTTAGCTCTTGTTGAAGACCTTGTTCGACATTGCAGAGTTCTCTGCCTCCCAGAATTTCGAAAAGATCGGATTTTGCACACGGTTTTAGATTGAATTTTGATTCCTTGGGAATCGAAGAGTTTGGCCTGTTACTGTTTGGGCGATTGAATGGGTTTTGGCCAATGAAGTGGGATCAAAAGAGAGAACCTTGAAGAGTTATTGAAGAAGCCATGGCTAATTGATGATTCAGAAGTCAGCCTTGTTAGAAACGAAGAAAAGCCGCCTCTTCTAATATTTTTCGCAAATGGGATTTTGTAGGATGTTGCTCTCTTGCAGCAGGCATGTTTGGGATTTGTGTTGGGTGTCCCAAAACAGATTTTGAGTTTTTTTAATTTTTAAGGAACAGATTTTTTAAAATATATATATTTTAAAAATATCTATTTATATATTTTTATAAAAATGCAGTTTTAAAATTTTTAAAAATTAAAAATACAAAATTTATTTAAAAAAATATTTTTTCTACAGAAAATGCTAAATAGAAAAATCAGTTTTCAAAATTTTAAAAAATTAAAAATATAAAATTTTTTCAAAAAATACTTTTTCTACAGAAAATGCTAAACAGATTCTAATTGGTTGCCGCAAATTATCAATTCGCTAGTTCAAAAACAATAATATTTTTAAGTAGAAAAAATAATAAATTTTAATTTAGAGTCTGTCCATATTATTAATCGTGAATTGTGGCAAAAACTTTTCTAGTTTTGAATTAAAAAGAAAATTTCGAAAACGTCGAGTAGTCAAAGTTCAATTTAAACGTTGAATATGAGCTGGAAGTCGTTAGATTTGATAAATCATCTCTCAATTCGGGTAGGGTTCGACCTGACCCACAAACGAACCAGAACCCACCGTATTACTATAATATACACTTGGCTTTCACTGTCTCTCGCTCTTCTCAGCTATTGCTGTCTGCTCTTTCAGCTCAATTTATCTCCCTATTTTCAGAGCTTGAATTTCATTTTTCCAGCGAAACATGAGCTCTTGGATTTTCAGATCTGCTTCTAGGGCAGCTAGGTCTCTTCTTTCTGCTTCTAAGAGCTCTCGCTTCTACTCTGGTAATCACTTTTTCACCTTATATTCTTTTGCATCTCTTTGCATCTATCAGTTTTGATTTCTCAGTTGGATTTGTTATGGTCAAAAATTGAATCCTTCTTCATATAAATGTGACATGGAATCTCGCATGATAAGTTTTTTCAATGGTTTTGTTTTGTTTATTCTTTTCTTTTTTTAATCTTTCAATGCGAGTGTTGAGGTTCTTGATTTGGGATTTCTTTCTCTATCTTGAATGGATTTTTTCTTTTTGTCGCTTCAATTCGGATTTTTGATATACGGTATTTTACAGTTTTTTCATGGTCCTTTTTTGAGGAAATCTTGAATCAATTTTCTTATGAGAAAAGGAAAAAACTTTTATCTCCTATGCAGAAGGACGAGCAGTAGCTGCAGCAGCAGCAGTTTCATTCACTGGAAAGGGGCCTTTTTTAGCTTCAGCTTTTGGGAGAACTGGTTCTGCTAATGCTTCTGCACGGTGGGTTTCAACAGTTCTTGCAGTTCCTGCAGCAGGTTTGGATTTAAAATATACTGCTGTTTTTTTTTTCCTGTAGATTTTGTTTTAGATGGCAATGTGCATATCTTCCATTTGCTTGTGTGTGTGTTTGAGGCTATCAAGAGAGCAGTGCAAAAACAATTGATAGAGTTGATGATGTCTGTCTTATTGTAGAAAATCTAAGAATATAAATAGAGAACTGTGTCTTAGTATGCATTTTTCGTAGAAAAGGAAGAGAAGCCTTGCCCCTTGCTCAATTTTTGGCAATGTGGCTTCTAGGACCCCTTCTACAAGAATGATACTGTGCTTAGCCATGGTAAATGGGTGAAATGTTCAGCATGGGATGGATTTTAGACTTCACTGCTTCCCAAAATTTCTCCCGGACACTTAATCCCTAAGAAATGATGGTGGTCATTGTTTTCCTCTGCTTTTCCTCTTTTTCTCTCCCTCAAACATAACACATGCATTGAGATTGATATTCTAGGAAGTCTCCTCTCATCCCTCACTACGAACTATAAAATTTGAGGGAATTATCTCTGTGAGGTTTCTTTTTATTTAGTATTGATGCAGAGTTGCAGACTCCTTATGTTTATTTATTGATGCATTCTAATAAAAAATCAATTTTGAATCTCTTGACTGGAAGAGGGGGTGGCCGTATAATAGCCTAGGTCTATGATTATGAACTCTTTCCATTGCATAATATCATTAATAGACTTCCCTCTTTAAAGTCTTTGTTCGCTAAATTCTCCTTTATTCCTATTCTACATTTTATGCAGTTTACTTGCTCCAAGATCAGGAAGCATATGCGGCAGAGGTACTCATAACAAGCTTTTGATTCCTCATAGATCAAGAATTCCTGTCTTTTATTCCTTTCTTGTGTTGCCATCTTGTTAAGGACATAAATAATGCATCTTTAATTATCTATGCAGTTGGAGCGCACTTTCATTGCAATAAAGCCCGATGGGGTGCAGAGAGGGCTGGTAGGACTAGCCTCTCACTTGCATTTATTATCTAAAAGGGCCTTTTAGCTATTCTATCTGTGGCTTATGTTGGGACAATAAAATCATAACAATCATATTTTGTCATTTCTTGCTTAGTAGCTTCTGATATTTCTTTCCTGTAGATTTCTTTTCAGGTAAGGATTGATGTTTGGCGTATCTGATCTGATGTAACTTTTTGTTTCAGATTGCTGAAATTATATCTCGTTTTGAGCGTAAAGGTTTCAAGCTTGTAGCAATTAAAGTAGTTATTCCTTCAAAAGAATTTGCTCAAAAGCATTATCATGATCTGAAGGAAAGACCCTTCTTTAATGGTCTCTGTGACTTCCTCAGCTCTGGACCAGTTGTTGCCATGGTAAAAAAGTGAAAAAAAAAAGTATTTGTCCTCCTTATGTTTGATATCTGCTCTTGAGATATGGACACTGATCCAGTTCATGCAGGTCTGGGAAGGAGAAGGGGTGATCAAATATGGCCGGAAACTCATTGGAGCAACTGATCCTCAGAAATCAGAACCTGGAACCATCAGAGGTGATCTAGCCGTTGTTGTTGGAAGGTATCAATTTGAATTTGGTCAAAAATCACTATTTTGCTAGATTTTGTGATATAAAGTTTCTTTTAACTGGTCTTTGCCTGTTGTTCTGTCTATTTGCTGTTTCTATACTGACCCTCGAACCGCAATTGGTCATTGGAACTGCTTCTTTTGCTCCCAAATATGTTATTAACATACACCACTGTAAGCTAAATGTTGCTTCACTATGTAGAAATATCATCCATGGAAGTGATGGCCCAGAAACAGCCAAAGACGAGATTAACTTGTGGTTCAAACCTGAAGAATTGGTTAGCTACACAAGCAATGCTGAGAAGTGGGTCTATGGAGACAACTGATAAAGATATATGTTTCAAAATTTTCTTTCAGGCATCTAGTTCCCACACGTAGGTTGGGGAGAATCATAACGTTTAGCATAAGAATTCATTCTGCAGAGGTGAGTAACAAATAATAATAATAATGTATTCCACCTCCTTTTCTCATGAACTTCAATGATACAATTATTCTACCTCTTTCTTGTTCACTATTTTTGGCGCAAGCTTCCGCTGCAATAAAGTTGTTTTTGCTTTTCAAATACTGACTCATTATCCATATATATACATATATACACACACATGAGAAATGCTATTTGTCTAAACTCTTGTCCAATTTGCATAAAATATTGTGTTTTATCGTCCTACCTACTTGTATTTCTCTCTCTCTATATAATGTTAGAGTTGTGCTGCCTTAAATATTCTTATTTATATTTTATATTATATTTGTTTCATTTGAATATGAACGAGATAAAAGTTATAGTTAAATGTATATTTATTTAATGTAAACATTTGATTGATTTCTGTTTTGTTTTATATTTAATGAAGGGGTAAATTTCACATGTTGTCCTCTTAACTTGTCATTGATGCCCTTTAATGTTCTTCATTTTTATATTGTAATATATAATTGAAAAAAAAGCTATTAACGACGGACTTTACATGTTAAAATGTTAATTAAATGATATTTTTATCAGCTATTAATAATATTATCTAATGCTAGTAATATATATATTAATTAAATATATATTATCTATCTGTAGTGATTTTGTATTTATAATAAAAAAATTTCTTTTTTAAATAATAAATCACAAATTACGTTCGAAATAGAAATTTATTGCTTAATGATACGTCCTTGCGTAAATTTTCTACATTTGATAATATTCATAAGACTAAATAAGCTAATAGTCAAAACGCCACATGTCGAACAAGCATTTACCTATGACGTGGAATAAATCATGAGGTAAAAACCATTTCAAATTGGGTTTGCGCCAACAGAATATACCAATTGTTATACATTGGACCATTGGACCAGTCCATTTAACATTATCCATAAACACCTGTTTAAGAGACAGTGGCATGTATACTTAATAATTTTGTAAATAAATATATTTTTATAAGTATTCATTATTTGTCATTAAATAAATATTTATTAGTTTATTAAAAAAATTTTATTAAAAAAAATTCATTAAAAAAAATTCTATTGAGAAAGTTTATTGTTAATAAATTGAAAAAATTCGTTACAAATAAACTAAATGTTTATTAGTTTATTAAAAAAATTTATTAATATTTATTAGTTAACAAAAATATTTATTATAAATAAACTGAAAATATTTATTAGGAAATGAATCAAAAATTTATTAGTTTATTAAAAAACATTCATTAATTTATTAATAAAAATTAATTTTCTATATTAATACAAGTTAATTTTATTTATATGTGTACTTAATTTAATATATATTTTTATTTATAGGTATAAATTTATTAAATTACTTTAAAAAAATTCAAAATATAAAAAAAAATTGAAATAAATTACATTAGAAAAATAATAAATCGAAATAAATAAAATCTAAAATTATAAAAAAAATATAAAATAACAGTTAATTTTATTTTAAAATAAAATAAATATTTATCAATAAATAAATTTATATAACTCATTTTCGTTTGGCACATGTTGCAATGTCCACGATATAATTTGCGAGAATATACGATCACGCGGTACTTTCGGTGTTTACAACGCGGACTTGAAAATGGAATATAAATAGATTATAGAGGCGGGTTGATTATTATTAATTAATTTCCACTTCAAATCCGCCGAGCAAAGTCTATATTTTCGTATCTTATATATAACGACAAGGCATATTTAAGTTATTAACTAACACGTCGTCTTCTCTTTTATATAATCCCCTCGTCATCACTCTGAGGGGATTCTTCAATCTGATTCTGCCGCAGCTCTAAAAACCCTAACCAGAACCCTAACGTTTTCGTATTTCCTTCTCTTTCAACAAGCTCCTTAAAACTGGTTAGCTATTGTTTCTTTCATTTATTGCTTGTCTAATGTAGGAATTGACGGTATTCTCCGTGTGTATGTTAGTTAGCGAATTGGAAACCCTGTGTAGTTGTTCTAGTAATTTTTGTGTTACTATCTGTCGAGATGTATTTATTTTTGTTTTATTCAAGTGGATTTTGTTTTCTGCCTTGGAATTGAAAAGAACAGCCAAAAGCGGACTTCTGCTAGGCTTAGATAGGTTTTGGAGCTATTTAAGTTCATCTAATGTGCGTACTACTGATTAATATATTGTTCCGAAAGGGGATATGATTGGTTTATAGTGTATTAGGGCATGAGTTGAAATATGGCGCTTGTTAAGCCCAAAGCGGACTTCTGTTTTAGTTCGTTCTTAATTGATAGGGTTTTGATCTGTAGAAGTTCAGGTGCTGTATGTAATACCTATTGATATATTGTTGTGTTCTACTAGGGGATTACTGATATGTACTGTGTTTTGGGATGGTGTATTCCTGCTTCTGTTAAAATATACGTTGTGTTAAGCCCAGTGAGGACTCCTGTTTGAGTCAGTTATTAATTTGTAGGGTTTTACTGCTATATGAATTCAGTTCCTGTATCTAATACTGATTGATATGTTTTTCTGCTAAGGATGATTGGTCTTTATGGTGTTTTGAGATGATGTGTTCCTGCTCAAGTGGAAATATGCCATGTGTTAAGCCCGAAGTGGACATCTATTCGAGTTATTTCTTAATATACAGATTTTCAAGCTATGGAAGTTAACTTCCCCTATGTAACAAATTGATATGTTGCTCAGCTACATGAATGATTGATTTGTACTGTGTTTTAAAATGATATAATCCTGCTTAAGTTGAAATATACTTTTGATTCTAAAATTTAGTAGTTAGCACGAATTTTCAGCAATTAGATATGAGGTTCTAGAGACCTTAGGTTTTTGGA
The DNA here is from genome assembly GCA_949630135.1 of Balakata baccata. Taxonomy (NCBI): domain Eukaryota; kingdom Viridiplantae; phylum Streptophyta; class Magnoliopsida; order Malpighiales; family Euphorbiaceae; genus Balakata; species Balakata baccata. The sequence goes on from CATIWF010074140.1 coordinate 10,711, forward strand.
AATTGTGGGCTTTCTTTCTCTGGTAGTGGTTCTTGATAAGGGAAATTTATGTTATGTTTCCAGGGATTCTTTGATATGCTTTTGATCAAAATCCAGTTTAATTGTAGAACCTTTAGGGTCTGGTTTCTGGTCACTCTTCATTAAATTTGCCTTTTTTTTTTTAATGAATTTGTCTTGTTGAAGTTCACAATTTTCTTTTGTGCACTTTTCAGTTTGTCAGTATATATTCTGGCTTGTTGTATCCATGACTTACTGTTCTACTCTTACTCAGATGGCTACTAAACCACTTACACACGAGGAAATTGCTAATACAGAAAAGAAATTGGATATGCCATTAGGTATTCTTATCTAAAATTAATGACTTGAATTAATCTTTTTCCCTTTTCATGGATAATTGGCTGATGTTAAATATTTTTTAATGATATTGTAGATGACATAATCAAAATGTCCAAAAATACAACCAAAGCTAAGAAGTTGCAAAGGGCTCCGGTATGGAACTTTTATCAATAAGAACTTGCTTTTAAGCCTCTGTTCTACATTTTGATGTCTGATTGATGTTATTGAATGTCTTGTTACTACAGAATAAAGGACTGAAAGTTTTTAACAATGCTACCCAAGAGAGAGCTCTGAAGGTGCGGCATTATATGAACTCAAGACCCTTTGTTCGACAGGTAAGAAAATGCCTCTACTAATGTTAATTATGCTTCAATATGTTTTACCTCTTTTTATTTGCTCCTCCATTGTTGTCTATTAATCTATTCACATGTGATGATCAGGGAGTTTTGGCACAAAGAAGGTCAAATTTCCAGGGGAAACATTTTCCTTTAACAACTGAGGTTGCACAGAAGGCTGCAGCTGTTCCTTTTCGCAATAGGCCTTTTCGGCGTAATGTGCTCTCTAGTTCTGACAAAGCAAGGTATAGGCCTTCCATTTTTCATGTTATTCCTTGAGATTCACATCTTTCCCACAAACTGGGTGAAGCAGTTGCAATCAGAGTTACCCGTCTAATTGTAGTACTGTATCTTCAAACTTTTGCAGGTAACTATTGTAAGCTATGCCATGAGGTCTTCTGGTTAATATTATTGTAACCTCAAATAGTGTTGTGGAACTGGCATCTATCATAGAATGTTGACAAGAGATCAATTTTGGGGTCTTATTTTTTATTGATAGCTTCAACGTTCATTAGCAGGAGTAGAATGCCTGCATTGTGATTTGCAGGTTTCAATTTTGGTATTTGTCGATTAAGACGAACAATGAAAGAATCTCTTGGTTGATGGATATGGTTGCTTGGTGGATACTATGTCATTTGGATAGGCTTTGGAAATATTGGCTTGTATATGATTGGAACAATTTCAAGTGAAGGTGTTGGTTTATAGATTGAGTTGAAAGTTTGTTGCATTAAAGTTCAGTGCTGGCATGATGGTCATGGTGCTAAATTAGAAGTTTTATTTGTTGATGTTGCATAAATGTTATGGAAAGAAATCTCTTTCTTATGCATTTGAAAAGCTAATAATATGCTTTTCATTGCTAGTTAGGGCTCGTTTTGTTGTATCTGCTGTTTTGAGTGGGTAGTATGTGGTTAGCTTTTCAGGCATATTCCAAGTCTCCATATTGTGGTTATTATTTTCTTCTTGTGTTGAAGGGTATAAATCGTGTCGTTGCTACTTATGAGCACAGCCACCTTTTCTATCAGCATTTAGATTGATTATCCAATGGTTCATCCATTATTTGTTTATATCCTAAAATGTCCTATAATTTTGTTGGTTTCTTGATTTGGGAAGATAGTCAATGGCGATGCATAAGCTAATTTTACTGAAGTTAATATTAAGTAGACTTCTGGAGTACAAAACTGTATTTTAGTTATTGCTGTCTGATCATTCTTCTCCATCTTTGCACTCTCACCTGCCTTGTTCTCACATGAATGGATTACCATCTGATTGGCGGTGGCTGTCACAGAGTTGATGACAGAAATGGACAGCTATTCACTTAAATAGAGGGGCTTTATGTGCTTTAGTTGATTAGATAAGGAGAGTTTTGGGGAATGAATGAGTAAATGCTGCGATTCCGAAGAATTTCATTTTGCCTGAACATTTGGACGGGAAACTATACATCTCTTCTCCTGCAAAAGCTTTGTGGCTTCTGTGGGTAGTGATACTATCTTTGCAACACTTCATTTGGAATTTGAAGTTTTCTGCTTATTGAGCTGTGTTGGTTAGTTGTCATAGTAGTGTCTCAGTTGTGTTCATAGCAATCATCCTTTTGTGGTAGCAAATCGTTTCAATATCAAGACTTGAAGTCCATATAATCTCCTGTACTATTTAAAATTCTTGCAAGGAATTAAAAAATTGCCGAGAATGGGTCTTCACTTTTATCAAGTGACATCTCTTTCGTAAAATGGTTTGTCTTAATTTCTCTTAGGTGGATGTAGTTTCAATAAGCATGGTAAGGTTCTCGTCTCAACCAAGTTTAATTCTGCACATGCTAGTTTTATTGTACAGATCACCATGCTGGCAAGTTCCAAGGGGTTCTACTTTCATTTTGGAATCAGTTGCCTGATTGATTTCTTTTTTTGGGTCATTTTTTTTCTCTTTCTGAATGCAGGACTGGAGCTTTTACAGTTCAGAGGAGGGCTGCAAATGGAGGTTTTGCTGCAAAGGTACTCTTCCACTTTCATAGACTCATAGTATTGTTGGGACTTTTTCATTTTCTGCTATATTTATTTTGTATTTTCTCTGGGCTCATAGCTGATATAACTGTTATTCTGCTATATTATTTATTTATTTATTTATTCCCTGGGCTCATCACTGATATCCTATTTTGACATGTTGCTGGGTTCCTATCTGGGAAATCACATCAGTCTTCCTTGTGGATTGATGTCTCAAAATTTTGTGTGAAAGAGAATTGGAACTGTACATGAGATCCTATAAGGCGACTATTTTTTTTTGTTATTGATGTTTTTACCAGAATGTGCTGTTGCAACGGCAAATGGAACTGTGTTTGTTGTTTGAACAGATGGTGTTGACCTTGTTTGATTGTGTGCAGGGACTGCAGCAGCAACAGCAGCAGCAGCAACAACAGCAGCAGCATCAAGGGGATGGAGGTGCTAAGCCGAGACCTCAAACACTAGATTCCCGTTTTGCTAACATGAAGGAGGAGAGAATGAAGGTCTTGTTTCGGCGGAATAATGCTGTACAACGGAATTTTAATGGTATTCGGCCAATAGTACCATGGGCAAGAGGCCGATTTGGCAATTGATGGATGCATTTAACTGGAAGGGATGTCTTGGTGCTCAAGCAAAGGTGTTGAAGCTCAAGTCCTTGTCGGTCTTCCTGCATAGCAAGCTGATGGAAGCTGTCGAAGTTGGGGTAGCTGGGTCAGGGTTATGATACCTAGTCTTTTCATTCATAATTTTCTCTGTTTTACTCCGTTGTACTGAACCTCAAATTTCATCTTTGTGCTTCTTTGGCGGCGTTGTATATCACTACGGAATTCGAATTGTTATGCTCTTTAAAATTGAGTTGATGCCCTTTTGAGATTGATTGTTCTCGATTTGGTTGAAGTGAGGTGCGCGGTTTTAAAGCCTCTCCAAGTGGAAAATGCTAAATTTTTGTGAATAAGTGATGTGCTTTGCATATCTATTATCTTCTCTTGGGTGATAACGGGTATGAATTTTGCGGGTATATCCGTTTAAATCATAATAAGTAATCTTATTAGGGTTTTGGGATGAGTTTGAGTGGTGATTTTTAAATTCCTAGCGGATTTGGGTGGAATAGGGATAGGAGCTTCCTGTATCCGCTATCTAATTATATATATATATATATATATATATATATATGTTTTTTATTTTATTGAAATTTAATAAATGTAATAATATAATTAATTATTTTTTATGTGTTTTTAAAGATTGATAAATTATAAATGTGATGAGACTTTGAAATTGAAATATAATTTTTTTTTATCATAATGGATGATATATAATTTTATTACTTTAATATTATTTTTGAACAATAGAATAAATTATTTTAATTTAAATGTGTTGAATTAAATTCTATGTTTTATTTTATCTATTTTATTTGATTTTGTAATAATTTATAATAGATTATTTTTAAAAATTTTAATTATTAATTTTGTTTTATTTTAAAAATTTGAGTAATAAACGGGTATTAAACGGATATTGTTAATCAGGTTTAGGACGGATATGAGTATTAACATTAAATTTTTAAATGGATTTGGAGCGAATTTAGGTAGTAGTATATATAATTGGATTCGGATAGGGTAATTTTTACGTATACCTACCTATTGCTATCACTAGTTGCATGGATTTTGCTCACTAATGTGATTTTATTGTTTTTTTTTTTTTGAGAAAAAAAACTCGGAATGTGGTTTTGTACTTTTTGTATTTTTAAGTATTTTTTATTATAAAATAAAGTATGAATTTGACAATGGTAACAAATATAAATATGTATTTCTAATATTGTCAAAAAATACCGATGTGATATAGTTTTTTTCTTATAAGTCTTTAAAACTTTCTTTCTCTTTATCGTTATCGTTTTCTCTCTCATTTCACTCTCTCTTTTTTAATTTCGGTTTATAGCAAAATTTTTTTCCTGAATTGTGAATTAATCACATGCTATGTGTTATTTAGGTAAGAGATTTCAGAACTAACCAAGACTGACCAGCAATTGTGGGAGCAGTCACAAGAAAAATTCGTCGGATTACATTTGTGAAATCTCTGTTACTGCATTATTAAACGCAAGATTGTATGATCTAAGAAGTTGCTAACGTGAATTTGTATGTTTGTGAACAATCTAGTGATCCTCTGGCGTCCAACCTTTGTTGGAGAAGCTTAGAGATCTTCAAAAACAATACACAATCCAAATCCAAGTAGCCCGTTCCACAGCCGGAGATATAACACACAATGAATTATAGGTCAGGACTATGTTTAGATTGAGATATTTTAAATAAGTGATTTTGAATAATCTATAAATTAATGTCAAATTTATAATTTGATTACTTAAAAATGATTAAAATCCATATATTTTAGAAAATTTATCATCAAAATCCATCATTTTTGAAAGATTTGTTTTTCTACCTTCCAAGTGAAAAATTCCAAAATCTATGTATTTTGAAAAATCATGGATTGTTGCCATATTTTTTAATTTTAAGATTATCCATAGTAAATTAATAATATTCCAAAATTAATTATAAAAAAAGCGAAAATTATTTCTTTTAGTTTCAACTAATTGCTTTATTATTATTATTATTATTATTAAATTATTAATAAAAAATATTTTTTTGTAATTTTATTTTTTAGCTTTTAAAATAACTAATTTTATTTTTTAAATTTGTACATAGTTTAATTAATAATAAATTAATTATTAAAGTTCCCTGACAAGGACTTTACTCAACAGCAAGTGCGATAATCTTTTGGGATAGCAAATTATGCGTAACTTTATTCCACAATTCACCAAGTAAGTTTATTCTCTACACTAACTTTTGAAAAAGAAGTCCCCTCCTTGGACTAATGCCCATACACAATTTATCTGGCAAATAAAAGAAATCTGCAAAAATGTTTCACCTTTGTAGATACCAACAATAGGGAAAAAAATACTTCTGACAGATGCCAGCGATGAGTATTGGGGAGCAGTACTCTTTGAAGAAAAAGACGGTCATCAGAATATCTATGTCTACATTTGTGGCAGATTCAAAACATCTGAATGCTATTATCATTCGACTTTTAAAAACATCTTAATTGTTTAGAATGTCATTAAGAAATTCAAATTTCATCTGATTGGTCTTCACTTTCTAGTGCTTATGGATTGTTCCGTTTTTCCAAAGATACTAAAATTCAAAGGAAGATAGGTTTTACATGCTCATTTACTCAGATATAGTGAATGACTTTCAAAATTCTCATTCATAGTATAACATATAAAAGGAGACAAATACCTGATCCTCGATTTTCTCTCAAAGCCTTTTCATCTTCTGTCATAGATCAAAAATATCTACCAAGATGGACTTTTATTAAGGTCATTACTCATGAACAATAAACTCAGAAAATGATTGATGCCCGATTAAGTGTCATTTAATAAAGGGTAAAATTAAAAATTAATTTTTAAATTCATAGATTGCAACTATTGAATCAAACATAAGTGTAAAGGTCATTTCATCATACATAAGTGTAATGGCCATTTTATCATCAATCTATGAATTTTATAATCAAGTTAATCGATGAAATTCTTAAAATCTATGGATTTGATGAAATCCATGGATTTTAAAATTTTTCAATTCAAACGGTGCCCAAATGTTTTTTTTTTCATTTTGCATCTGGGTTGACATAGGTTTTGTCTTAAACCTAATTAGTTACTTCCAATTATGCAACTCAATAGTTCAAATTGCACTCAAAGGTACAATATTTTCCATTTTTATAGGAATTTCTGTACTAAAAATAATAGTATCTCCAATTATCGTCCCTCTCCAATAATCGAATACTTTTGTTTGTAAATACTGCATATTTGATTCCATCCATAAATTTTTTTTTCTTCCCTATGAGTTCTAGTCTCAATAAGAATGTTAGTTCTTATTGTTCATATATTTTCTAGCAATTGCGGGTGAATAATTGGTGAAGACAGTTGCTATTCAAGATTTGTGGTGTTTGTAGTATTGGCACAGCAAAGCTCAAAGCATGCAAAAAAAAAAAAAAGGAGAAAAAGAAAGTGAGGAACTAGTTTGGCATCCATGTGAGTTACCTAAATATGATGGTAATTGGTTGGATTATACTAATATCATTAAAATTTTCGAAATCCATTGTGAGTGGTGTTATCTATGCGATTAGAATTAGATGAGAGATAATAAGATGTGAGAGAAAGCAGAGTGAGAAAGTAAAGATAGTGAGGATGTAGAAAGAGAAAGTTCACATATAAGAGAGAAAAAGATTTAAAGACATGTATAAGAGAGAAATTGTGGAACATCAAGGTTTTTAAACGGTATTAGAGATATATACTTAAGTTTGCTAACGGTGTAAAACACTACTTTATTTTGTGAAAAAAAAAAGTAAAAATGCAAAAGTGCAAAATCATAGACTGATTTTTTGTATTTTTTTCCTTTAAATGAAGGTGTATTATTTGTTTTTTATATGTATTCTTTTTCAGCCCCTGCTTTCGATTTCGGTCCATGGTCGAAAATCGAGGAAAGAGCGGTACTCCTATGATGATTATGTAACTTGAGCAGAGTATCATGTATCTCATCTAAGATGATGAACTGTGGTGACCACCTACCTAGGAAAGCAATACCTAACAACACTTGGCGAAAGGCAAGAAGACCTAGGTATCGATATGTAGACAACAACCAAGCCACATATTAAATAGAGATCTATAGGTATCTACAAGTTTCGAGAGGTAACGCTTTCCTAGCAAGCTCGTTCACACTCAGAAGACATTAACAGAAATAAATAAAGACCTAAAGATTATCAGGAGCCAATGCAGAATCTGAGAGATGTTGTCCATCTGTACTAGGGCATTAAATGCGTCTAACAAAAGTAGGTTCAACGCATTAAATGAGCAACTGTCGAAATAAAAAAGACAGCAGACGTGGATGATACACCACAAAGAATAATTGCTAAATGTTGGCTAAACCTTAAGATTTCAGGGAACCCATCACTTAATGGATGAAGACTGCTGACCGAAGTATAAAATGACCATTCTCATAGGTATGAAACTAAGTTAATCAAAATTCTCTAAATCTCTGTATCTTTTTATCTCATTTCCTCTATCCATTGACTTTATTATCGGAAAGGATTCACCGAAACAATTCCGGTGGCTCTCTTCTAACTTTTCCTTGTCTTGCAGGACTAAGAAATTAACGGAATCTGGGCATCAAACTGAATTTGTTTTTGGTGTATTATTGGCAATTCATGTAGAAAGGAGGAAACATAACTACTATCACCAACCAAGTTCTTGTAAAAGCTGCCTAACTTATTTTATGCCTCTGTAGAACGATCGTAATGTTTCAATTTTTTTTGTTTTGTTTTAGGTACAAGTAATGTTTCATTTTTTTAATAAGCTGTTTAAATTTCTGACATTTAGTTGGTCCGATCATAACTTTTTTTGTGCTTGGATTTGGTTCGATTCAATATACAGTTGCTAATCAGTTATTATGTGTAATATATTCTTACAAAAATATTTTAAATTCGAACAAAGGTTCATCAAGGGGTTGTAGCTCATATGGTAGAGCGCTCGCTTCGCATGCGAGAGGCACGGGGTTCGATTCCCCGCAACTCCATCTTATATTTTTTTCCTCAACCAATAGGAGTCTTTCGCGCATGTAGTTCATTAACGGCCGAAAATGAGTCTAGATGACTAGATCTTCACAACCGCTGCCTATCCTAACGACCTCTTATTCCTAATCTCTTCAGCTTCCTTGTCCCTCTGCCATTAACAACTTGAAAAACTGGACCTCTTTGCCCTAACCCACGCAAAACAGAAAAATAAGAAATGACACTGAACTTAGGTTCTCCTTGGCTTTCTCGCCTTTCTCACCCTCCTCATCTCTCAAAACACCCGAATTCTTTTCCAAAATCCAACCTTGCTCTCTTCTCTCTCTTACTAGCTACTTCCTCTGCCTTCAGAAGTTCAGCTTGTTCCTCTTCAGGAGTAATCAAAGCAAGAACTTCACTCAGCGATGACAATTCCTTATTATCTGATGAGGAAGAGTTACTTACTCGAGTCTCTGCTGCTAAAGATGCCAATGAAGCTCTACAGATTATCGCTGAATTCTCTAACACAAGTAGCGGCGTTGTTAGCGTCTCCGATTGTTCCTCCATTATTACTGCCGCTCTTGATCGGAACAATGCTGACCTTGCCTTGTCTGTTTTCTACGCCATGCGCTCTAGCTTTGATCGAGGTCCCTTTTACCTTTTGTTTTTGTTCAATATTTTTTCTGAATGTGTTTGTGAACTGGGTGAGAATTTTCTTATATGTTTGTTCAGGTGTAAGTGACAATGACCCTGTGGTTGAGAGATGGAAGTGGTCGAGGCCGAATGTGAGTGTTTACACTATATTAGTTCTTGGTCTTGCTTCATCATTGAAGGTTTCTGATGCGCTTAAGATGATTGATTATATTTGTCGTGTTGGAGTATCTCCTGGCGAAGAGGTAGTCAACCACGGGTCTTTCTCTCACTTCTATAGTGCTGCTTTTTTGCTATAAAGCATCATTTAATCACCTTGTCTTTTTTTGTGTTATCTTTTTTTTTTTAATGTTTTTTTGGCAGGTTCCTTTTGGGAAGGTTGTGAGATGTCCAACTTGTATGATAGCTGTTGCTGTTGCGCAGCCCCAGCATGGTATTCAGGTATACATAAACTTGCTTCCGTTTCTCATTGTTTATATTATGCTTTGTAAAATTTGTAATGTGAATATAATGCATCGGCAGCAGATTGCATCTTGTTCCAAGTGCCGCTACCAGTATGAGCTAGTTTCTGGAGATATAATTAGAATAAACTCTGAAGAAATCAGGTTAATTCACTTCCATGATTATTGTTCCCATCACGCAACTTACACATAAACATATTTTTGGACTGTTTAAGTGTAAGATTAGCATAGTCATCTTTATGATCTGCTTGCAAATGGGTTTGAATATGTGGTCATGAACATATCTGCAGTATTCAGAAAGTAAATATTTTTGAAGTAATACTTGATATATCCTTTCCGCGATATTTTAGTATTGTGGCGATCAAATGATCTGTTTGTGTATGATGTTGATCCTGGGATATTCACCTTTTTTAAGGAACTACTCCTGCTGAACGCAGTAAGGATCTACCAGCGTGGGAAAGGGGGCTAAGATTCCTGCAGCTAATGAGGCGAAGCGTTCCTGCAGCTGTTCATTCAATAGTGGTATTTTTTTGGAATAATGCACATTTGACGTTTTTTTAGTTTTATTAGGTTTCTTCTTACTCTTGCCATAGAAATATTGGTATATGATTGTGGGGCATTTCATACCTGCTAATTTCAGCAGCAAACCTTATTCATTTATCGGAAAATTGTGGCAGTTCTAGAAACAGGTAATTTACTGTAGATAAATCTAGTGATCTTTGAAGGTAGCGTGACATTTTGTTATATATTGCATCAAAGTTATTTCACAAGTTTATTGGGTGACCTTGTATGTGAGAGGATATGTTGCTCTATTCATCCTTTTGACACTGAAATCTAGATTTTTCTTTAATACTAATCATTTTCAATGATTAATTATATGTGCCCTTTTTCTTGAATTAACTTAGATTTATCATTCATAGATGTCTTTTCGTTTTCTTTCTTTCCCCAGGCTCTCTCATTATTTATTTCATGAAAATAGCAGTGACGGAGAATAGCCTACAGTATTGATCCAATTACTCTTGCTTTATCTGTCATTATATAGTTGCAATCTCATCCCTTTGACCCTGTGGTGCTGTTTCCAATTTTCAGGTACAGACCCCTTCTGGAACAGCACGTACACACAGGTTTGCTACTGAAACAGTTGATCTCCCAGCACAAGAAGGAGAAAGGGTAACCATTACTTCAACTCCTTCAAATGTTTGTAGAAATGTTGGCCCCTTTGAATTTAGTCCCAAGGCCCCCAACACGTACCCTGGAGAAGCTATGTGCCTCACAAACCATGAAAATGGTCGAGAGTCACCATTACTGAGAGCCCCTTCAAAAGACAGAAGGCTATCTTTACTTAGCCCCTCCATCCTCATTCCACTGCTTGTGGTTTTGGCTACTGGAGATGCTGCATCTGGTATTATTGATCCCAGCCTGCCTCAGTTCCTCTCAGTTGCTGCCATTGCCTCAGTTGGTGTTGGAGCTACACTAAATACATTGGTTTTTCCCCAGTTGAATCAGGTGAGCTGCATTATTGTGTGGTCTTGAAGTAAATTTTTTCTGTTGTTAGTTCTTTACTTCGGTTACATTTTTGCTTGTTTAAGACTTCATGTACCTCCCAATTTCCTCCTCCTATTAATTTTCAAACTTTCATTATTAGTTCTTTGCTTCAGTTACTATAGATGCATTGGTTTGTTTGTGTTATCCTATATCTTCAGTACCTTTTTTATATGGAAGAGAAGATTGGTTTTTCAATCATTTTAATCTGTCATTTGTCATCAACATGAACGATTCATTTTGCTCTTTTTTTCTTCAGAAATCAGTTTATGAGGAATTTAAAAACTTAAGGTAAAACCCATGCCACTTTTTTTTATGTCTCTAGTTGAAACATGTAGGCTTTATGTCAGCTTTTAACTACCCAGTTTGTATATGTTACGGCCACTGCTAATAGGAGTTCAAGGAGGTTGTTTTTAATTCAGTAGGTTTGGTGATTTTCCTTATTTTTGCAATTTGTTATATGCTTAGAGCCTTTTTAAGATTCTTCTCAGAGGACAGAACTTGAATGCTTATTTCTTTGATGGTTTCAGCTTCCTCAAAGATCAGCGGATGTAATTGCAATCAAGCAGCAGCTTTTATCTCGATATGATGTACTTCAGTCCCGCATTAAGGATCTAAAGGATGGTGCTGAAAAAGAGGCATGTGGCCACATATTGTGTTTGCAGTATTCTCACAAGTTCTATAGTTAGTTTTGCCATTCATGTCTTGGAAGATATGATTTTTCCTTGTCAAGCCAAGCTCCAACACTTTGTTTTGGAACCATGTTGAAAAGATTTGCTCGCACACACTTGCCTACTTGCATGCCTGTAACAGAATCTTTTTAAACTTGAGCTTTCAATTGAGTTCGTCAATGAATGCTCAAATGTCAGTTTACATTTTTATGCCATTGCTTCATGCATAAATAATATATTATGCCTAAAATTCTGGCATTTGTAGGTTTGGATGCTGGCTCGGATGTGCCAGCTAGAGAACAAAATTTTTGCTGTCGGAGAACCTTCTTATCGGTAAAACCCTCTTGAGAAAACTTGTAGCCTTTATCAGTTAATAGTCTTCTTCTGGAAATTGTTATTTTGAGTTTTGTATTATATTGGAGTTAACTAATCTAATAAAAGCTTTGTTTCTTTCTTTTTAGTGCTCGGAGAACTAGAGTCAAAAGGGTCCAAGAAGGCTTAGAAATTTCCCTCAGGGGACGAATTGAACTCATTGACAGCTATACAAGAGTATGTGTTCTACGTGAGAGAAAAAAAAATGTCTTTCAAACTGTACCTTTGACCCTCGCCCTTCAAAGGATGTATATCTGCATGTTCAGTACTGGCTTTTCTCAAGTTTTCCATTAGTTAATTCATAGTTGCTATTCATTATCAGATTTCTTCGATGATTGAAATTGAGGTAGAAATGGACTCGGATGTTGTTGCTGCTGAAGCTGCAAGCAATGCAGTACGCAATACTTGTTTATTTATTTGTTTTTGTCCTTGACCCCACAATTATAGAAATTTTCTGATCTGACTCTTGCTTGCAGGAAAGCATTGCTGAGCAGATAGAGCAAATCATGGAGCTTGAAAATCTTGAAGAGGCATGTCATGAATTTATCTTATCTTGTACCTTCGTTTTCTGATACCATTGTGCCAGTCTAAATAGTTAGATTAAATTTTTTTTTTTTTAAGTTCCTATTAGAATGATTTGACAAAATTGAAAAATATGGATCTCTCAAATAACGCGTGCAACCGGTTGTCAGTACAAGGGGTTTATTGTGCAATTCAACTTATAAACTCTAAAGATGTTACTTACCAGTTAAATAGGTTCTTAGTAATGATGAAGTTCTGAATGATAGAGGATAGCAGGTGAAATCTTGCAAACCAAGAGAAAGTTTCTCAAATAGTTATGGATTGTTTTCATTTACAATTTGCTTTTCACTACTAGTTTCTTCTAAACTTTGTCGGCATCTTGCATTTTGCTAGGTATCCATCATTATTGTTTGTCTTTAATGCAGAAATGGAAACTACAAGCTGAAGCAATTGATGAAGCTGAGAGACTACTCAGTTCCCAACCATTGCCTGCGGAGCAGATATAGACATGTTACTGCTAATCTAAACAAACTAGTCGACTTCAACTGTGCAACTTTGCATTGATATGCTTCATGTGGATCTCATATTTATATTCCAGAAAATCTCTTTTGAGCTAAATCTGCTGAAAAGCAGTCAACGATTCCTGTTATAATGTGAGTCAATAATTAAGTCACTGTGTATTATGAAATGAAGTATCAGTTATGAGAGAGCTTGAAATTGTTCAAGGACTCATTTCTGTAAATCAATAGAGGGTCTTGAAATTGATCTCTTAAAATTTACTGTACATTAGAAATTGAGATCAGTTTCTGCAGAAAGAAGTGGGAATCGCACCATATTCATTTTGATGAAAAAAGACGCAAAGGGAGAAAATAAGGAAGTTTTCCTTTCTTTTTATAATAGTATATGGGAATTTTCTCTTCAAGAGGGAAACTGCGTAAGAAAAATCAAATGAAAAATGACACAAGGGGAGAAAATAAGGAAGTTTTCCTTTCTTTTTATGATAGTGCATGGGAATTTTCCCTTCAAGAAGGAAAATGCTTAAGAAAAATCAATTTTATTTTCCTTTCTTTATTTTTCTTCATCTTGTTTTGGATTGAAGTAATATAAATAAAATAACAAGATAGATAAAAGAAAATAAGTCTTTTTTTCTTTATTTAGATAATATATTGTGAGAAAAAAAAGTTATAATATTACACATTTATTTTTTTTTGCACGTCATTTTATGAAACATCGAATACTTTACTATAATAATCAATGACAAATAATTTTATCAGTAATAATGATATTTTTTGTCTAATCTTTTGTACTTTTTATTCCTTTTGAAGAGAAAATAGAGAACGAAAAATAAAAGTTATTTTACTTCTACTTCTCCCTTCCCAACATAGTCTTAATGAATCTATCTTACATAACAGTTTATTATTAACTTCATGGAAAAAAGTATGGAGAGGTCCATTTTATGATAATCCATTATCAGTTATTTAGGATTATAATAAAAGAAATTAAGAAAACATGAACACGGTTTCACATACTTATCTCTGTAACCGACCTTTTCGTGTGAGAATTAAAAATAAAATAAAAGAGGGGTGGCGTTGAAGCTTGGTGGATGAATGAACTTGCATTTGTGGTCAGTCAACTGCTTACTTAGTACCTGCAGGTCCAACTGTCATATATACTAAACTCTATGGCTGACTAATCTCATTAATTATCTTTAGCTCTAATTAACTTTTTCCCTTTCATTTTCTTTTTAAATTATCCTTAGTTGCGTTTGGTCTATGCTAACGTAATTATAGAGATTATGGAATATTATATTCAAAAAAAAATCTTATTTATATAGTGCATGATAAATCTAGCAAATGATATATTGCCAAAGAAATACAATTTCTCACATCAATTTTAAACAAAAATATGTCAATTAGAGTGTAGTTTAATAAATATTTTCAATTTTGAGAATTTGAAAATTTTCGTTAACTCGTAACCAACCATCCACCAATATTAATGGGAGTTATGTTTTTCTTAATTTAGTTCACAATTGAGAAGGGTCTAGTCTTCGGCATTAACTTTAGTTGTGTTTTAAGCTTTGGAGTTGAAAGCTTTATGCTTACAGCACCAAAAGTTGAGAGAATTTTCAAAGAAGAAAGACTTTATTTAAAGCCGGATATGAGATAGTAACATGCAATCCAGTTCACGGTATTATCCATTTTCTATTTCCCTAGATGATGACAAAAACGAAGCATTTGGAATATGAAAAAGGAAGATTCATGTTTTTACGCCATTGAATCAGAGACCACGTATATTTCATTTCAAGCCAATCAAAATTAATTCTACCTCGTATCGGATAGGATAACTTAATAACTCTCCTCTGTGAATCTTTTGATATCAAATTCTTAACAGATCATTCATTTAAATTAGATGCATCAACATTTATCTATGTATAAATAAATTTTTTATATACATATTTTGAAGAGAAAAATAACGAAATTTCAACATATGTTGTTCAGAAAATTGATGAATTTAATGTAAAAAAAATTATTTCTCAAGTTTCTTTAGGCTAATGATGGAGTAATTGAGCTACGGAATAAGCTAATGAGGGGAGTGTATTTCCAGTGTCCAGAGGATTCGGTGAAGGTCGGTGTGGAAATATAATGCAGTTTCGTGTACCACATTAATTTCAACTTGAAAAAGATGGAAAATGGATAAGATTTTTTTTTTTTCTATTAAATTGATTTATTTTGGTAATGGACACGTATGTGTGAAATATGAATATATGAATTGAATTATCCTTTAAGATAAAGTCGATTAGAAATTTAGAATCCAAACTTTACTCGTGATAAGGAATTTATCTTATTTAAATTATTTGGTAATGAATTTATTGTATTAAACTAAATTATTATTAATCTAATTCGTAAATAAACTGATAAATCTAATTTTCTTGAAGTATCAATAAATCTGATTTATTCCTTTTTTTTTTTTTCATATGCTTCTTTTTCCTCTTCTATGATATACTTTTGTGATGTTATGTAAATAAAATTTTTTTTACTAGAAAGATAAAATATTTTACAAATACATTTAAAAAATCCAACAAATTGTGATCATTGTACTTACTATAAAGATAAAATCACACAAGATTTCGTCCTCCTAATAACAAACAATTATATTATTTTGGTGTACATTTATATGCTCTTTATTTTTTTTTCCTTTTTTTTTTCTCATTTTCTCTATTTTAAAGGAAGATAAATATAAATATTCAATTTATTTGCATTATTGATAGATTGCAATATATATTAAGTAATATCAATGCTAAGATACGCTGGAGATTGAAAAAATTTACAATGATTGACCAATCATTTTGAACCTTTGATTTGCCTATGCCCTTTTTCATTTTTTCTTTTAATTATTTTTCTTTTTCAGAAATATATAATTTCATGAAGAAAATAAAAGAAATTGTAATGATATTGTATTTCTCTTCTCCAAAAAGTTCTTGATGCTCTTAAGTCTCAATCTTTAGTAAAACAAATCTTTATATAAAGAGGATTTGGAATATGAAAGTCACCATAAAGAATAAGCATCAATTTTTTTTTCCTAATTGTCAATTTGACACTCGAACAAAAAAAAAAAGTAAAATTTTTAAGAATATATAATTGATTATTTTCTTAGCCTTAAAAATTTTTCATAAATTTATATCAAATTCATTGTTTGACTATTTTAAAAAAAATTAAAATTTATAGATTTTGAAAGATCACTCGTATACCAAAATTCTTCATTTTTAATAGATTTGATTTTATATCTCCTAAATAGAAAAGTCTAAATTCTATTATTTTTTATTAATGAGAGATTGTTGTTAAACTTTTTTATTTCAATATTATCCTTTATAAATTAATAATATTCTAAAAATCCCTTAATTATAAAAAACAAAAATAAATTTTCTTTTAATTTTAGATAATTGCTTTCTTATTATCATTATTATTATTACTTTATTTTTTTATTATTTTCAAACTCTTAAAGTAATCAATCTTATTTTTTTTTTAAAAAAATGTTTAAGGGTGTGGTGAACTTAATTGTATATACTTAATTGATAATACTTTCTTAAAATTTATTGAAAGGTAAAATTCAAAATTAATTGTTAAATTTATCGATTGTGGTCATTAAACTAAATATAAGTGTAAAAGAAATTATATCATAAATCCATATATTTTATAATCAAACCAAACAATATAATTTTTAGAATGAATTCATAAATTTTCAAATCTCTAGATTTAAACAATGTCTTAATATGATGTATAGGAATTAAATTCAAAATCTTCTCCTTGTACTATAATTAATTTATTAATGTGCACTAATTAAATTAGTCCAATTAATTTGATTTTATTTTTTATAGACAAATTAGAGGGTTTCCAAGTATAAGAACTTGACTATGAAAAATTATCTTAATATGTTTAAATAATATAAAAAAATCTCAAAATTCTGTCAACTGCATGGATTTTCTAACCCCAAAATATTCCTACATTTTCTTCTTAGAATCTATCCCTCCATAAGTGGCACCCAAGCTTCTGGATTCAACCAATAGAAACATTCCAAGTGGCACCCAGAAGATTTGACTAATTAAATAAGCCATATAAAAAATAAAATTAAATAAGCCAAATCAAGAATAAATTACTTTTCCAAATCAGTTAAAATCAATTAAAAAAAACTAATAAAAATTCCTATTAAGGGTAATATAGTCAATTCACTTTGAGAGAAAAAGCATCCCCACCTCAACGGAGAATCTAAAAGTTGGCAATTAGCTCTCTCTATCATACACGGCACAAACATCTGTAACAAACAAGCTCATCCCACGTGGCCGATCATCCTCTCTCTCTCTCTCTTCTTTTCATTATCTTTTTTTTTTTTTTTAAATTTTCGTAAAATAAAAAAAGGATCTTTTTCCATTTTCACTTTCTCCGTTTCCTTCTTTTTTCTTCCAAGTCAGTTCCTTTTTCCATAATTCCACCTCCTCCTCCTCCCATAAATAGCATACCCATCATATGCCCCGTGATATCAGTTCTTCGGTTTCCTCTATTAAAGGAACTTTAACTTCCACCGCTTCTTTCTACTAATTCTTCTTCTTCTTCTTCTTCCCCTTTGTTTTTGATTCCTTATTGATTTTTTATTATGGTGCATAATATTCTGGTCACCGGTGGCGCCGGTTATATTGGGAGTCACACTGTTCTTCAGCTCCTCTTAGGTGGGTACTCCGTCGTCGTTGTTGATAATCTCGATAACTCTTCTCCTATTGCTCTCGAAAGAGTCAAGGAACTCGCCGGCAAACATGGCAATAACCTCACGTTTCATAAGGTTCGCTCTTTTTTATCTGAATTTTGTCAATTTTTGGTTGATTGGATTTTTGGGTTCTCGTCAGATTGATTGGCTGCAAAAAAAAAATTGGAACTTTCGGTTGTTTCGATGTCGGTGAGAAGTTTAGTCTGTTAATTACTTCAATTATACGTATTTAAGATCGTGAGTCGTGAATTTAAAATTGAAGTGAGAATTCCGAGGTTGTGATGTGAAATTGAGTTTAATTTTGAGGTTGCTGATGTTTCTCAAATGAGTTTCGCCATCATTTTTGTGTGTTTAATGTATAATGATGTGTATGGGCCCAGTGTTTTCTATAATTGACTGTTTGATAGCTCTTTTTCACAAGTTTTTTGATTTACTTACAGGTTGACCTCAGGGACAAGCCAGCTTTGGAAAAAATTTTCTCTCAGACAAAGTATGATTAGCCTTTTAATTTGTATTTTTTAAAAAAAAAAAATTAATAGTTTCTTTGATTAAGAAGCTTTTGGTTGCTTGCTGGATTTTTATTTTGATTTTCTTAAATTAATAGTTGTGTAATTATGATCTTTTGGTTGCAAGCTGGAATCAATCTGTCGTGTTTTGCAGCTCACTAGTACTAAAATTGCACAAGGAAGCCACATGTCAGGGATAAAAAATATATATATAAAAAAAAGGAGAATGATTCTTTCAGTATGCATTTTTTATTTTTAGGTGATCTGAATGTGAAAGGGGAAAAAGAAAAAGAAAATATAATTGTTGCATAATACTAATTGTTTATGACTGTTATGCAACCAATTTTGTTTAATTTAATGAATATAATTTTTTTTTTTCTTCTTTTTTGCTTAAACTCAAATCTTTGTCACCCTCTTTTTTTTTTCTCCTGTGTTTGTCCTCTAGATTTGATGCTGTTATCCACTTTGCTGGGCTCAAAGCCGTTGGTGAGAGTGTGGAGAAACCATTGCTTTATTTTAACAACAATCTTATTGGAACAATAACATTGCTGGAAGTAATGACTGCCCATGGATGCAAGCAGGTACATTTTTTCAGTTTTTCTTTTGATAATTTAACATAAGCTGGCTTCTTTAGGTGTGACGATTTTAACTGATCTTGCATTTTTTGAATTGATTACAGCTTGTCTTTTCATCATCAGCTACTGTTTATGGTTGGCCAAAGGAGGTTCCATGTACAGAAGAGTTCCCCTTATGTGCAATGAACCCATATGGACGAACCAAGGTATGTTTTTATGACATTACTTAGTGTTCACTTCAAAGAATTAGTAGCTGAAATAGATTCCAAAATCAAATAGAATCTGACAAGTTATGATCTTTCAGCTCGTCATTGAGGACATGTGCCGTGATATCTATCGTTCAGATTCTGGATGGAAGATCATTTTGCTAAGATACTTCAATCCAGTTGGTGCTCATTCTAGTGGTTACATTGGTGAGGATCCCCATGGAATTCCAAACAATCTCATGCCATACGTTCAACAAGTAGCTGTTGGCAGGCGTCCTCATTTGACAGTCTTTGGATCTGACTATTCAACCAAGGATGGTACTGGGGTATGCTTTTGCTGCCTTTATGATTACACCTTGTTAAATTTATAAACCGTGTTTTCGTGTCTGGAAGTATATGTGCAGGGCAAAGCATGTGTCTTTTTCTCGGTTTATATGTTCAGTTTCTCCCTTTAGGCTTGCAGTAGTCTAGATTGCCAGGCCACAATTTGATGTTTAGAAGCAAGTGATAAACTTCAATTGATTTTTAATATCATGATTAAAATCACATTTGAAACTGCTGGGATGTTCTGTTATTCTTGTTCTTTAATAGAAATATGGTTAAAAACAAGGGTTGTTACTTTCAAGCTTCATCAGTGTATTTATGTCTTCATGAAATCTATCATTGCCATTTTCTTGGTATTATGTTTGTGTGTGGTAATATTTGATATGAATATAACTTGCTGGGTAGAAAGATTTTTTAACCCAATTTAGTCTCCGATCATCTTGATGATACTTATCTCCTTTCAGGTACGTGACTACATTCATGTTATTGACCTAGCAGATGGCCACATTGCTGCGCTGCGTAAGCTTTCTGATCCTAAAATAGGTATGTGCTTTAATCATAATCGGTGTTTGTTAATTTTGCTTTTGCTTTTTACTTTATCCTTGTTGAATGGGTGGATGCTTTCAATAATGGGTGTTTTTGGTTTAGAATGCTTATACTGATATACGGGTCAGTAATCATTGATGTCTGCTTATTTACTGGTTTATGATTCTTTCAATTCTCATGTACTTGAGTGGTCACAATGTTTTAAGACTAATCATTCTTTCATAATTGTCTCACAGGCTGTGAGGTATACAACTTGGGAACAGGTAAAGGAACATCAGTTTTGGAGATGGTTACAGCCTTTGAAAAGGCATCTGGAAAGGTATTTTTAATTTTTTGTCGTTTGAAAATGTATTTTTTCTGTACAATAGTTGCCTTTGAAAATGTGTTTTTGCTTCATGTTGAAGCACTGCAAGTTTACGTACTGGACTTTGGTTATGGTGTTTGATTTTGTGCTCTCAAGGTCAAAATCCTATATTTAATGAGTTCTCAAGCCACCTTCTTCATTCTTATGGACTCAAATCATTGTTTTGTAAAGCACAATTTGGTAAAGAAATAATTTTTAGCCATGTATGCCTCGGAACTTCAGATATTTCCATTATGATACAAGGGATGAGATTGAGTGTTCTTTTTGCATAATTTTTCCTTTACTTTTCTTTTAATCCCTTGTTTCCATTTTCTAATGCTTTTATCACAGTACTTATTCCTAGTATCTGCTCAATACTTTCTTGATTTTATTTATTGACTTCATCTGACTTGCTGTCAACACTTGTATGAATGATTTTGTGACAGAAAATTCCTCTTGTAATGGCTGGAAGGCGTCCTGGAGATGCTGAAATTGTTTATGCATCAACAGAGAAGGCAGAACGTGAATTGAATTGGAAGTAAGTATGAAGATGCATGCATCTCTTTGTTTATAATTCTATGACTAATGGAAATTGCTGTTGAAAATGTGGCATGTAAAATGCCGGTCAGGCTTCAGGCGTATGCTGACTTCATTTTAACATGTATATTCCCATTGTAGGGCGAAATATGGCATCGATGAGATGTGCAGAGGCCAATGGAACTGGGCCAGCAAGAACCCTTATGGCTATGGATCTCCTGAGAACAACCATAACTGAGAAACTATTTATTACCTATTTTAGAGTTGAGTATAGTATATTTATCACACACCTTGTCATATGCTTATAAAGCTTCAGGAATTTTTTTTTTCCTTTGCCAATTACTTGCTGGTAGAAATTTAAGTTGATATACATCATTGTATATCATCCCCAAATAAGCCATCTCACCCATCCCCTAGGTATACAGAAAAGGTCCAAATAGGTGTCCTTCTTGCAGAACACTGTTTTGGTGACTGTTACTGGAGGGCTAATTTTTTTCTTTTTTAACTTGATTAGTGAAATATACTGTATTTGTTTTCAGTGACTAAATAAATATTTGAAATATCTTATTTATATAATTCTTCTTGCTACAATTCAATATTCTTTTCTGTTGGGTTGTTATTGATGGATCTTCTGTTTGAGTAGACGACCTATTCGGTGTTCTCTGGGTTCTTTAACTTCAAATACCATAATAATCCAGCCACGAGAATGTTACCAATATTTTTTTATATACTTTTCACCATAAACTTTTAATATGAAAAAGACATGTCTCTGTTTTTATAAAATACTAGCTTTGTATTTTATAAGTGAAGAAATACATGTATTTTTTAGTGTATTTTTTAGTGGGTTGTGCATGTCAAAGTGTTGGTAACATTTCTCATCCAGTCACATGATGTTATTGTTGGTGCCAAGTGCAAACTATGGAAAATTCTTCCTTGAAGTCGATTTATATTTTTATTCATAAACCAAGCAGTACTTGTTTTTAATATGCATCATCGAAAGTGAGCCTTACGGTTCAACTAATAAAAGGTGGTACAACGAAGAGTCCACTGAAAAATGTAACTTGTGCTGGTGGACAAGGATTGCACTTTGAGCTGTAAAATGGTAACTTTTTGCTAGTGGAAATGCTAATAATTCTACTCCAGGCCGATCCTCACAATCACATGGCGAATACTTAATACTCACCTATGATGCTGGTTACTTTTGTTCATCATTTTCATACTTCAATTGTACTTAGCTTTTCCTGGCCTTAGTTTTAAAGAGTTGGTTAGGAATATTTCTTTTCATTTTCGTTTTTTCTTTGCCCTTTAGATTGCAAGAGATTATAATTTTCCTTTGCCGTTTTAGATCTCAGTCACACACAAAAAGAACAAGCATGCACTTCAACAGTTGGAACTCCCTGTAACATTAGACTACTATAATGTTAATTTCATGATGCTGGAAGATTGGGGGCACACAAGCATTAATGTTGGAGAAGTACCACAATGATCACAGCCAATTACCTGGTTTTTGTACCATTTTCCATCGATATGTTTGACTGCATCATCTGCCTAGCTGTTTTAGTCCGATTATGATGAATATTCTGTTGAAAAATGCTGTACCGACATACCTATGGAAGCAATAAATAATAGGAAAATTCGCAATTTTTAAATCCAGGTTCGTATTATTATTATTTTTTTACAAGATAAAGCCGGTGATTTACTCTGTTAGATAGTATATTCCTATTAACGATGTTAAATGGTGCTGATATCAGTGATGACATAACTATTTTAATGATAATATGCTATTTTTTGCGAACGGAGTAAATTATAGACCTTGTTTTATATAAAAAAAAACATAATAACACAGATTTTTATTTAAAAATTGTAAAAAATACATACCACTTATTTGTACTTTCACTAAATAATATATTATGTTATGAATATTAATGTAGTATTCTAATTAATCTATCTCTATTGGTTAATTTAAGATACATTGTATCTAATGGATGAGTTGTTTAAAAAGCAATGAAGAAATGCAGTCATATTATCTATCTTTTCTGTTTGACAATCCGTCCGTTCTGAAACTAATTCAATCAGAGATAGAATTCAACGGGTGGAAGAGCACTGCATTTCGTGCAGTGTTCTATGCCCCTCCTGTATCTCATAAAAATCTGGAGGACCGAGTGCCTCTCGTATACGATCGCGCTCAAAACTGCATCAGGTCTCAAAAAAAAAAAAAAGGAAAATGCAGTCATAGTGTCATATTATCTTTGTATGTAAGAATATTTGTAATTTTTAGCTAGAATAATCACGTTTAAAGAACAAAGGAAATGCAATGATCAGCCCATTTTATTAATTTGGCCAGCATAATGTGAGTGATGCCATTTTGTGCCGTTGAAACTCTAATTTCAAAAGAGAGTGCGGGACCTTTTCCCTTCACTTTTTTCTTTTACCTAAACGAAAGCTTATTTCAAATGTGTCACAATTTTTCTCTTTTTTTTTTTAGCAGCCTATTTTTATTAAATAAAGTGGGATAATTTTTAGTTATTATTGGCTTGAAATTATCTCTTTATATATTTTTTTTATTAATTTATTTTTAAAATAAGTAATTATTTTACATAGATCTAGATTTATTTTGATTATTTCCTTTCGTGATTTTATCGTCTTATTGAAACATTTGCTTGTTACAACATTTTACTTTTATACTAGCGATTTAGACGGATAAAGTATATTCAATCTGATAAAAATATTAAATCAGATTATAATAATCATTATATTGCAGAACTATAGACATTAAGTCAAATATATAAACATTAAGTTGATTTATTATGCTATTAATTTGGTTGATATGAATTTTTTTACTGTTTTATCTTCTATAATTTTTAGAAAATTTATATATATATTTCTATGAATGTATTACTAATCTGATTCAATAAAATTATTTTTTTTTTTGTAAGAAAAAAAATCTGTCACTATCCAGTTCAAGTTCCGCTCCAATCAAAACTTGCACCGTATTGAGAAGACAATTCTCAATTTTAGATACTTAGAGCATTTAAAAAAAATTACATTCTTTATTTTAAAATCTCATTTTATAAAAATAAATCTCTAATAGATTTTCAATTTTTATAAAATCTAAAGGTTGAAAAAATCATGGCCAGTTAACATTTTTCCCCTCAATGGTTATTAGCATATGTATTAAATTGGAACTAAAATTTTAAAATTAGTTTCAAACTACAATACTAAATATTTTTCCGATTAATTTATGTTGCTGTGGATTCCAAATTTATTGATTTAGACGCTAAATTTGTTAACGTTTAAAATTTTTTTTTTACCTTCTTTATTTTAAAATCTCATTTTATATAAAATAAAATCTCTTATAAAATCTCTATTTTTATAAAATCTAAGGTTGAAAAATGTGAGTTAACATTTTTCACATCAATGGTTATTTGCATATGTATTAAATTGGTACTAAAATTTTGAAATTATTTTTAGACTATAGTACAAAATATTTTTCCGATTAATTCATGTTGACATAAATACCAGATTTACTGATATAGATACTGAATTTACTAATGTGATTACCGAATTTACTGATATGGATGCTGGAAAAATCTTGAATATCATAATTTGAAACTCATCTTTAAATTTTTGGTACTAATTTGATACACATATAAAAATTTTAGTAAAAAAAAATCATTTTACCCGTTATTACTATATCTAAAGGCCGACTAAAGCCCAGACCCTTTGTCCCATTTATTAAGGAGGAAATTTCACCATTTACCTAAATTTTATTTTATTTTTCAGTTTTTACCATTGTTTTTGTAAAAATTAATTTGTACCGCAAATTTTTTCTTTCTTACATTTTTTTCCCTTTTCATTTCATTTGCAAACATCAACTAAGAAGAAAAACACAAAGAAAACAAAGAAGAATAAGTAAAATAAGATTTTTTAATTCCACAAATCACTGATTTTGATGCCGGTAATATCGCGTTGGAATTGAATCTGCCGCAATGAGAGCTGAAGAAGCAGAGCATATTAGTTTTTGGATTTGTGATTTATATATTAAGAAGAAGATGACAAAGGCTTTAAGTATAGTAAATGGGGAAAATCGAAACTATATAATTAGGTTTAGGTGTTTATTGAATATTGGTGGATCTTGTAAAATGTATAAAATATATGCATTTGTTTATTAATCATTAATTATCTTTTATTCTTCAAAAATATTTCCAAAGTATGCCTAAAGTATATTTGACTTTATAGTTTTTGTTCACAATTATTTTAGCCCGAAGGTATTTTCGAGATATACCTAAGGTATGACCAATGTATAATGGACTTTATAGACTATTGTCCATATGTCGAAAGTATTCTCAAGATATACTCAAGGTATACCTAACTTTATAACCTTTGTTCACAACTATTTTAAGCTAAAAATATTCCCAATATATACTAAAAGCATGTCCAAGGTATACCAGACTTTATAGACTATTGTCTGTATGTCGAAGGTATTCCCAATATATACCCAAAGTATGCATAAGATATACCGAATTTTATAACATTTGTTTACAACTGTTTTAAGTCGAATTTATCCCAAGATATATTCAAGGTATGTTTAAGGTATACCGAACTTTTATAACTTTTGTTCACAACCAGGCCGAAAATATTTCCAAAATATATCTAAAATATGTTTAAAATATATCAGAATTTATAGTTTTTGTTCATAACTGTTTGAAACTGAAAATATTTCTGAAATGTATTCAAGATATATAGAAAAATGCTAGTATTATTATAGAAAGTATTATGCCATAAAATTGAAAAAAAACGGTAAAGTTGTAATTATATATATATATATATATATATATATATATTTTTTTTTTTTTTGAAAAATTCCCTTCATTAAGCTTCTCTGCTCAGTGGTCTTAATGCGTCTGTTCGTTTCAAAATCAAATACAAATCAAAACGTTGCTTAGCACTTTCCCTTCACAAAAAACGCGCTTCTCTTCTACTTCGTCCCTACTTCAACCTCAAGCTCCGTTTCTCGCTCTCCCCTATCTCGTAGGCGGCGAGTCGTTATCTTAGTTCCGCCGTTCATCCTCCGGGTGCCGTTTATCCAGCATAGTATTCAGATCTAGGCGATCAGAGTTTGACTCCTGAGATTACCGGCACCGATCTCCGTCTTCGTTTATTGTTTTCGCTCCCTTTTTTTTTTTTTAGAAATGGAAAATTTAATTTCTCTCGTTAATAAAATACAGAGAGCTTGTACTGCTCTGGGTGATCATGGTGAAGCAAGTGCATTACCTACTCTCTGGGATTCATTGCCCGCTATTGCCGTCGTCGGTGGCCAGGTCAGATCTCTCTCTCTCTCTCTCTCTCTCTCTCGTGTTTTTGTCTGATTTTATTTTGAAAGTATTGTTTTGGGCTGGAACGTGCTTTTGAATTTATTGAACCTTTGCTCCGGGATCCTGGCCGTTGGCTGCGGTTATGATCTATTTTTAGGTTTTACTCTTTCGTTTCCTTTTACTGCTAATTCGGGAATTAGCTGGATAACGTCTATTAAAGAACTATAAGTGGTTTTCATGACTTAGAGTGTAGCGAGTTTGAATTGTCTTCGACTGAAGTTGATGATTAATTGACTAATTTGTGGTTCAATAAGAGAGCTGGGATTTCATTGTAAACTTAACTTCCAGAGGCTTAACACTCCCATGCGAGGCATTTTTACGCACTTTATTTATAGCTATGGATTATTGCATGGGTATCTGTTGAATAGATGAAGCTGTCTTTTCTCGGCTGATGAAGTGTATTTTAGCTGTTGTGTTAAGTTTTTGTGCTTATGATTTTTTTTATTTATATTACAGAGTTCAGGGAAGTCTTCAGTGTTGGAAAGCATTGTAGGGAAGGACTTTTTACCACGTGGATCTGGTAATGAGCTTATATTTGTTTATTTAGGTTACTCTGTCTCCTAGGATTGAGAATATGATCGGTTGGAATGTGGTTTCAGGGATTGTTACTAGGCGGCCTCTTGTGTTGCAGCTCCATAAGAGTGATGAAGGTAGCAGAGAGTATGCTGAATTCATGCACCTTCCAAGGAAAAGGTTCACCGATTTTGGTATGTTGCTTTACTTTTTAACTACTAATTTGTGATACAATGTGTTTTGTGTATATTGTTTACTACTTATCATAAGACTTGCTCTCACCTGAAAACATTTTACTGCTTAGCAAATTATATAGATTCAGTGTTTGCTTAAAGTGTACTGAAACACATATTTTATGTTCTATTTGTTGATGTTAATTTTGTGTCTGCAGTTGCTGTGAGGAAGGAGATTCAAGATGAGACTGATCGAGAGACTGGGCGCACAAAGCAAATTTCTAGTGTGCCAATTCATCTAAGTATATACTCTCCTAATGGTAAGGTGCAGAATACTTTATTTTGTTATTCCTGTGTTAATTATCTTAGACCTTGAAATTAAAAAAACTAAAAAAGAAGTTCAGTTATTACTTGTTATTTATATTTTGCTGCATTCTAATACAGATATCTCTGTGTCTTTTTCCATTGTTTATGATCTTGTGATTTTTTAATCTTAACAGTTGTCAACCTGACATTGATTGATCTTCCCGGACTCACAAAAGTTGCTGTAGGTGGGTTCTTGTGTCCTCATCCTGACTTGCTTGTCATAGCTATCTTACTCTGTGTTAGGCCGCTGAAAGCTGAAGAATGACAGATGAACCAAGTGCCACTGTTGCTCATATCATCTAACTGATTCTTATATGTTGTTGGCAAATTCATACGAAACTGTGAAGTAGCTTCAGAGATATATGCTTAGATACTATGATCCTTTCCTCTTCTTGGTTCTTATAATGTAGTATGAGGGCTATTCTGTGTTTTCTGATTCAATCATTGTCTGTTGCAGAGGGTCAACCAGACAGTATTGTTCAGGATATTGAAAATATGGTTCGCTCCTACATTGAGAAGGTAATTTGCACTTCAAATACTTTTACTAAAGGGAGCAAGTATAACTTGGATAGTTGGATTTATGCCCTACTTTCCAGTTCTTGTAGAGAGGCAATCGTTTTCTAAAAAAAGTGATTTATCATGATTTGTATTTTACCAATGTTATTATAAGGGACCATATACTTTTGTATAAAAATCTAAACCTTAAAACAGTTTGTGCAAGAATGAAGTGTTGCAATCTCATACCTTCTTTTTCAATTTATGCAGCCCAACTGTATTATTCTTGCCATTTCACCTGCTAATCAAGATCTTGCAACATCTGATGCTATCAAAATTTCTCGAGAGGTGGACCCTACAGGTAATTTGTGCGGTTCCTATATATTTAGATGCTATAAATTTTCATGCTTTATACCAAAATTCATGGTGGCTTGTTGAATTTTTGAGATTCTAATGAATTGATTAAAATTTAATTTCATATGGCTTGTACAATTTTGAGCATTTATGTTGTCTTAGATATTCTATTGCTTAGTTGGTTTCTGTATTTTTCAGGAGAGAGAACTCTTGGGGTCTTGACCAAGATTGATCTTATGGATAAGGGTACTGATGCAGTTGAAGTAAGTTGGCTTTACTTCTATTTCAGTGTAACATTTATTTATTTAGTAATGCTTCATTCTCAGTTTTTGAAATGTTGTCTCCTAGAAACTTCTAGCTGCTGTATTCTTAAATTGCCTGAAAAGTACTTGACAATTGCAGAATTACTGATCCCTGCTTAACTAATAGCCCTATAACTTACCCAAATATAATCTCATATAATAAATTAATTTGACCATGAGTCATGTATAATTCAGCATTTAAACCTTGACATCACATAAGAGTTCAATAGTTGGAGTTCTAGGTTTCCACAACTAAAAGCACCTGCAGACAACTACTATTCCAATAAATTCTGTTTCATGCATGTTTTAGATGCTTAACTTATTACTACTAAAACCAATTTATTCTTCTGTCTCATCACATTCTGACTTAGAAATTTGCTTTGCTTAGATACTGGAAGGAAAAGCTTATCGGCTAAAATTTCCTTGGGTTGGAGTTGTGAACCGTTCTCAAGCTGATATCAACAAAAATGTTGACATGATTGCTGCTCGGCGTAGGGAACGGGAGTATTTTGCCAACTCCCCAGAATATAAGCACCTTGCTCACAGAATGGGTTCTGAGCATCTAGCGAAGGTCCTATCAAAGGTTTGTAATCAAGCATAATTCCTCATTGTTTATTTCTTTCAACATTGATTAAGAGGCTTTTTTTGATACATGTTATTGTGCTTTCGTTCTTGCATCAAAAGAACTGATTAAATGATAAATATCTCAGCATTTGGAAACTGTCATCAAGTCCAGAATTCCAGGCATCCAGTCCCTTATCAACAAAACTATTGCTGAATTGGAATCTGAATTGAGTCGTCTTGGGAAGCCTATTGCTGTTGATGCTGGTGTAAGTGTGCTGTTTTTTGTCCATTTTGGCATATTTTATTTTATCCATCAGTAGCTATTTTGCAGAACATAGCATTCTCAATGTTTTTGTGTCTGCGTGGATTGCTAATGATCATAGTCTATGAATTTTAGGGGAAGTTGTACACTATCATGGAGATATGTAGACTTTTTGATCAAATATACAAAGAGCATCTAGATGGCGTGTATGTATTATGTTTTGTTTTCTCCCTCTTAGTTACCTCAGGCCAACTTTAACTTTTTAATTTTATTTTCTATCTTCTATTATTTTATCTGTCAAGTAAAATTTATATTTGATCTGTTCATGTTATCTACAGGCGACCTGGTGGAGACAAAATTTACTATGTTTTTGATAACCAACTTCCTGCTGCTCTAAAAAGGTTGCAGTTTGACAAGCAACTTTCCATGGAAAATATTCGGAAACTGATAACAGAAGCTGATGGTTATCAACCCCATCTGATAGCCCCTGAACAAGGATACCGCCGTCTCATTGAATCTTCTCTAGTTACCATCAGAGGGCCTGCTGAGGCAGCTGTTGATACCGTATGCATGAAAAAAAAATAAAAAAAATTCAACATTCTTCTTGACTTTCATGAATATTTTACTTGATTTAACCTTGTTGCTCACCATTCGCATTATTTAGCTGTTTCATTTCTGCCTCTATGTTAAAGGTTAATCTAGTTGGTTCATATGATTGAAATATACACTAATTGCAGCCCAAAAACCTACTTTCGTAATTACTGGTTATGAAATTACATATTATCTCCATCTTCAAGTGTCTTTTGGGTTCATTCCCCACCTTGGTTTTTGATTTTGGAAAGCTGTCTGGTTACCTGTTTTAAGATGTGGTTCTTGAAATGGAACTTTTCTACCCTATACAATATGTTTATGTGTTAAAAGTTAAAGGACTTCTTTGTAATTAGTTAACACAAAGAAGAAAGAAATAGGGGGGAGGATGTGAGTATCACTCGAGAAATGCTTTTCCTAATTCATGTGAGAAATAATGTGTATTAATACCTGCATTAGTGTCTAGAATTTGGACTATTTTGTTCTTCCCATGTGATAGATATGGGACATGGAAGGATGTTACATTATGTGTCGACTTCATGCATCTAATTCTTTGATACAGGGGATCAGTGTTGGGTACATGTATCTGCTTGCTTAAAAGCCTTTATCCTGGCTAGAAAAGTCAACTTTTTTATTCATGACATTGTAAATAACTAAATATTGATGGTGTACAAATAGTTGATTCATATATTTGCTATTTGTGAATTTTTCTCCGTCCCATGTCTTATGCTTGCTTGTTTGTTGTGAAATCCAGGTTCATGCTCTTCTGAAGGAGCTGGTTCACAAGTCTATCAGTGAGACTCTGGTATGTTCTTACCAACACTACGGGGCCCTTGTGGCATGTATATTGAGCTTGTGAATGGCATTTCCAGAGTTTTGTGGTAGAATTTTGCTTTATGGTGAAGAAACTGTGTGCTTGACAGCATAAAATGCTTCTTTTTGTGGAAGCATCTGGTAGACTGCTACATGTAATTGCGTTGCTTATTGGTATCTAACACAGAAAAGCAAGTCAAAAAATTATACGTAGGAGCTTGAGATCTTGAACTTCTTTGTTTGAAGGTCATATTAAGGTCTGGATCCAACTCTTAGAAATCTTTGCTTTTATGAGTTTGCCATTGTGACAGGCATAGGCTCAAATGTGCGGATAATAGAGTTGTGCGGATAATAGAGGAATGCACTTGATTAGTGCCTCCACATTATTTTTTCTGGGTGCATTTAGTTTTATTTTTTTTAAAAAACAAAAACTCTGTTGTTTAAAGAAGATAAAAAAAACCTGGAACTCCCCTTTGTAACTTTGAACTTATTATTCTTTTGAGGCATTTCATACTTTCCTTCATTTCTTAAAATATTTGATTTGCTCCTTTTTGGTTCTCAGGAGTTGAAGCAATATCCTGCTCTCAGAGTAGAGGTTGGAAATGCTGCTATTGAGTCACTTGAAAGAATGAAGGAGGAAAGCAGGAAAGCTTCACTTAAGCTAGTTGATATGGAGTGTAGCTACCTTACAGTTGATTTTTTCAGAAAGTTGCCACAAGATGTCGACAAAGGTGGCAATCCTACACATTCAATATTTGATAGATACAATGATACGTACCTTAGACGGATTGGTAAGTTTATCATTGGAAGCTTTGTGTAAATATATCTACTTGAGCATGGCATTTATCTTTTTCAACAGCTAATTTTGTCAAACATTTTTCTTTTCACATAATTGCTTATTGTCAGCTGCAAGTCCTTTTTTTTTAAACTATTGATGATACAAGTTCTAACAATGTATGAACAGGATCAACTGTTTTGTCTTATGTCAATATGGTCTGTGCAAGTCTTCGCAATTCCATCCCCAAGTCCATTGTATATTGTCAAGTGCGTGAGGCCAAACGAAGCCTGCTTGATCATTTCTTTACCGAGTTAGGTAAAATGGAGGTAAGGAGTGGATTCTCTCTTTTTACTTTTTTCTATATTTTACAGTTGAAACATCAGATGCTAATTTATTAGATTATAAATGTCAATTCACTTCTGAATTAACTTCTACAGCAAAAATATTTGTCGTCGCTGTTAAATGAGGATCCAGCAATCATGGAGCGCCGCTCTGCTCTTGCAAAAAGGCTGGAATTATACAGGAGCGCCCAAGCAGACATTGATACAGTTGCTTGGTCTAAGTAGATGCACTGCAGTAGAAATCTCCTTTTGTTCATGGAAGTTGGCTTGATGGCTGTGTTATTCTTTCATTTATTACTTGTTACAATGGGAAAGAAAAAGGGAGAGCTGCATTTTGGCTTTTTATATGCTACGGATTAACCAAGAAATCATTAGTTGTCTCATCAGGTGATTCTGATTTGTTTCCTTGACGGTTCCACATATGTAATATGAATCTTATATGTGCATGGTGGATTCTTGTAATACTTGACGATAAAATTCAAAGCCTGTGCATATTGGCTATTTTAGAAGGTATTTGCTTTAGCCTTCACGCTATTTGTATCATATCCATACAACAAAATTGCTGAAATTTTTTCTACTGCAAGCCTTGGTGATGCAATGGTTTTCATCGTTTCCTTTTCGTTTCCAATTGGGAGGCCAGCAGCCCAGATTTCGCTTGGTGCTCTTATAATGAGCGCGATGGGCAAAGATTCAGAGCCCCTCTACCTCATTCCTTAAGCAAATCTGGACTCTGAATTTAACCCCATCTTGCGATTTTAAGGAAGCTCAAGGAATTCCGATCATGGTGGAGACCTGATTTGGACGTGCATTCCGAACTTCACAATTATAAATATCTTGGTGCGAGGGCTGTCATTGAAGTCCTGATTTATCTTTGTATTATTGAATGCATTAATGGTGAGTGAGTTACCTTTCTTCTCCGTGATTATATATTATGTCCTGATTTTTGTGAAGGGTGTTGAATGAAAATTAGCATCATTCTTCATCTCTCTTCTAGAGCCCTATCAGATTCCGAGTGATAAACAGTTATCTTGAAAACAAGTGAAGACAAAATGGATTAATCACATGAGAAGATGAAAAATCTCACATAGTAACCCAGAGAAAAAGATGTGGATGTGGGGGGGTTTTGGTTTTGGCCTAGAAGCAAACTGACAATTTGTCGAGAAAAGAAGTAATAACTCGAATCCCGAGAGAGTGGAACATGCATCATCCCTCTATTGTCATAACTCTGCCGACTGCAGTAGCAAGCTTTGGTCCCACGTTCCAGTAAATCTACCACTCACCTTTGTTCTCTTCTGGACTTGCAGATGTCACTTGCCACTATTTTCTCCCCCTCCAATTCAGGATTCACTTATTCACTCCTCCCTTGCCCAACCAATATCTCCAACACCATTAAACGACATCGTCAAGCTTTCTCACTTTCCTTTTTCTATGTTAGGTTTTTAGTTTTTACAGTTCAACTTTTACCTTATTCATCCACGATCCAGAAGTGGAGTGATTTTCCTCACTAGCTTCACAATAACAATAGTAGTAATAATTTTTTAAAAGAACTAGCAGCATATGCCATATTTTACGCTTCTTTACAGCCCATCCCTCACTGACCCTTGACCTTTACTTCATGATTGGAGCTTCTCATTATGATAATTATAGTATCAAACCTTTACTTGCAGCTTAATTAATCTCTATTAAATCCAAAGCTGAAAGCAAACAAAGGCTTCTACTTTTTACACAAATTCATCCTTAATCAAAACCCTGATGCCCAATTTTCGGTTTGAACAATGTATAAAGCACCTTAATTATTAAAGCTCAAAACTTTCAAAATCCCTATTAAAACTAAAGCGAAAACAAATGAAGGCCTCAACTTTTTATACCAAAACAAATGAAGCCCTCAACTTTTTATACCAACTCAGCATTAATCAAAACCCAGATGCCCAAAGACTGGAAATTTCAGTTCTGATGAATGAATGAATGAATGAATGAAGCAGCTTAATTATAAAAGCTCAAAACTTTCAAAAATGTAGATCACAGTCAGTCTACTTGGAAAATCAATTTTTACAATTTCATTAACCAATTTGATATGCTAAATGCTAAATGAACACTCAAGAAAACTACAATTTTCTTTTTTCCCATCTAAGATGGAAAAATAATTACTAACAATGAAAGCCTAACACAGATCCGTCACTCACAGCAATGGCCACTCTGCAATCAACCTTGGCCTCAACTTGATGAGTGAAAATATGCAGGACCCGAATTCGACCGGCCATGTGAATCCTCGATTCAATCTCCATAGTGGGTCCTACTCTAAACCCGTTATTACCGCCGGAAACACTAGGGAACCCGTTGTCGGCGAAAGTAGGACCCACATTGACCGCCGCATCAGGCGAAGCGGATAACGGGAAGGACTGGACGGCGAAGGTGGCGGCCATATACTGGGTCCGGCCGGCTTCGATCTTACCGGCGGGAATGAACATGAAGCCGACCTGGGAACCAGAGTAAAGGAGCTGAAGTGTACTGTCATAGTGAGAGAAGGAGGCTCGGTTGGGGTTCTTGACAGAGACGTACTGAGAGAATGTGAAGTTGACGGTGTTGTTGGCGACGGAGAATGAAGGAAGCTGAACGGCGTTAACGGAGATTTTAGGATCCTTAGGCTTGAAGACGGTGAAAAAGACTATAAGGATAACGATAATAACAAAGATTAAGAAGATAGTAGCTACTACACAAGAAGCTAGATTTGTACGCCCTGATGGTGGCCTATGTGGCTTGCTCATTTTCTGGCTTGATCTACAGAAAGAAGCAAACGAGGAAAGGGAAAGAATCTAGAGAGAGAGTGCGGTGGGAAAAATGGATGTCGAATTCGGAGATGGAAAATATAAGGTGAGAGAGAAAGAAAGAAAAAAGGAAGGTGAAAAGTGAAAGTTGAAAGCAGAGCAAAGAAAAACAGAGCAGGGTTTGGGATAAGCCAAAGTGTGAATGTAGGACTTCTGGTTTCTTTTTGTTTTCTTGCTTCTTAGCTTCATTTTTGCTCTTTACAAATTTAAAGTAAATTTCTTGCTTAGACTTGGATAATGTTAATAATTTATTTTGAATATTCTCTAATTTTTTTTATTAATAATTTATCTTAAAATCAATTGTTAAACAGCATTAAATATACAATTTTTAATTTATAGTCATTTTTATTTCATTCTTTTAAGAAAATATTTCATGATTCACTTATCACCGTAAATTCATTGTAATAAATATTATCTTTAAGATGAAATAAAACAAAATAATTATAAATTAAATAATAATGTACTAATTTTAATTATAACAAAAAGAATTATGTTGACAAGATTGATATTTATCTTATTGATTGTGATAGGAGGAGGAGACATTAAACTTGATACATGATGCTTGTAGTCCATCACTTTTTGTTTAAATTTATTCTAATTTGTATAAAAAATTTATATTATATTTATTTATTTAATTTATATTAAAATATAAATATTTTATATAAATTGAAAAAAAAAAGAAATAAATAGCACTTTTCTAAAGAAAATTGCTCTTTTTGGCAACCAAACCCTTATCATCTTCTAAAATCTAAATTACCTAACAAAAAGAAGCCTGAACCTAAAAAAAAGCATATAATATAATGGTTTAATCATATGATTAATTTATGTGATTTATTATAATATATTATTACTTTTTAAAATTAAAAAAGTATACTCTGATTGGATAAAATATATTATTATTTTTAAAATTTAAAAATTATATTATTTATTTTCTGATAGTTTAATATATTGTATTAATATCTTCTTGTAAGTAGGAGTATCAAAATAAGTTATGATATGTGAATCCGACGTACGAATCAGGTAAAATTAATAGATTAGTGTTAAGTTTATACATGTTCGTGTTATAAACTGGTTGACCTGTTTATGACACCATTTAAACTGTCAAACCAACCTGGTCCATTTATAACACTCATAAATTTATTGAAATATCTAGGTTAATAATGTTATTTTATAAAAAATAATATTTAATATCATTTTCGTATCGTATTAGTTGTGTTAAATAACCTAAAAAGATATAATCATGTCGTATTGTGTAGTATCATGTTAAATAACTCAAAAAGTATACTTGTATCGTGTCAAATGACCAAAAGAATATAATCGTGTTCTTGTTCATGTCCGATTTTATGATCCAAATAAGATATGAAAGTTAAATATATTATATATATCGTGTTTATGTGACCTTAATTTTTGTGTCATGTTCGTGTCAATAAAATTAATAAATAAGTTGTATTTTGTATTGACTCTAATTATGTCACCTGAGTGGATCGATATGATCCATCAACTCGTTTTGACATCTCTATTTGCAAATTTGATTTATTGTAAATTTAACATATTGTACTAATATTATCTTTAGTACAATAAAATATTTTTTATTACTAAAAATAAATATTTTAAAATTTAATAGAATGATTTTATAATTTAACAGAAATAAAATAAAAGAGATAAATTATATATTTTTCAACTTACTTATTTTATTCAATTTATATTAAAAGTATAAATATTTTATATAAATTAAAATAAATAAAATAAAAATATTAAAATAAGTAACATCTCTCCAGAGAAAATTGCTCTTTTTTGGCAACCAAACCCTTTTTTCTTAGAATTACAGTTTGTTGACCGTTAGATAGCATCTTCTAAATTACCGAACAAAAAGAAACCTGAACCTAAAAAAAGCATATAATATAATGGTTTAATCATATGATTAAGTGAAAATTAATATTTACACTTTACCTGATTTGATATATTCAGTACTTTTTAATATTTAAAAAATATGTTAATATTTATAATATTTAAAAATTATATTATTTATATTATACTAATAGTATTTTCTGAAATTAGCGGATCTAAAAATTTTATACAGTAGAATATATATATATATATATATTAGAATTGTATATCAAAATATATATGCAATAATAAAACAATAAAATAAAATTTATTTATAACAATTCTTGATAAATAGAGGTATAAATGAGTCAAACTCCTCTACTCATAAAATATTCAAATTTTTTAAAAAATTAATCGAGTCAAATACGAATTGGAGTAGCTCGAATAATTTGTTGAGTTGAACTTGAGTATCACAATATCCAGATCGTAAGGCTCGCGAAATTAATCAATTAGTTCATTTTTTTGTTATTTATTAAAATACTTTATAATTTTAGTATTTAAATATATTCGAGTTGATTTGAGTCATTTTCAAATCGAGTCAAGTTGAATACACTATCTATTAAAATATTCTAGTTGGTTTAAACTTTATCAAGTCTAATTCTGCACGACATTGTATTTACACCCCAGTCAAAGAGTTTTCATATTTTAGTAACACTATCAAATATATCATTTTTAATATATGTCACTATACAATCATTCAACTATAATCACTCACTTTATTTCTCAAATCACTATTTTATCCATTTCATTTAATAAGGTTTCACTTTTTTTGTTTAACTATTTTATATTCATAAGCTTATTTTAAATAGAAAATTCAATTTTTAAATTTAACCTTTTCATAATAATTTTTTATAACAAGGTTTTTTCTTTTTTGTTTATCGGTTTTTATATTTTTTAATATGAGTAATTAGAAAAATTTATTTTTTAATATTTTGTTGGGTCCTTTTTATTTTTTAGTGGAGTCTCTATTATTAAATTATACCTATTATTACTATGACATTTCAAAAAACTATGGAATTATTGGACCTCAATCCCTATAACATGCATCTACCTATGGACATAGTATAATAGTATCATCCTGAGCAAAAGAAAATATTATTTCTTACGAAAGATAAGAATTTTAAAATTTAACAGAATGACTATATAGTTTAACGGAAATGAAACATAATAGACAAATCGTATATTTTTCAAACATCAGGGATACTAGTATGTTATATTAAATTATATGAGATGAATAGTAATTTTCTCCATAATTAATAGGAAAAAGACATAAGTAACACTTTAAAATAGAAAAATTGCATATATTTGCATAAATATGATCTCAAGAATTCAAAATAAATATGTTTTTAAAGGCTTAACACATTCTTATTTATAATATGCTGTCATTTTATTTTTTTCTATGTGAGATTTTTCACTTTTTTTATATATTTTTTTCTTATTTCTGTTTATATTATTTTTCTTTTACAATTTGAGATTTTTTATTAATTATATTTTCAAGTTATATATTACCTTTATATTTAATAATTAATTAAATCCTCAATTATGGAAATATATATTTTTTAAAAAATAATTGAAAAAAGAGAATATAATATATATTATATTAGTATTGTATACTAAAAATGATCTTCAATAACTTATATTCTATTTTTATTATATATGAGATATATTATATTTTATAAAAATATTACGTAGACCGGTTCGACCCATGTTCAATCTTAAACCTATGACTTATTGGCTTTTCCAGTTCATTAACAGGACCAGTTTTTATAACCTTGGCTTGAACACACTCAAAATGCTAGCAATGAGTATGTTCATTTGAGAAAAAAAATTAAACTTTTTAATTTTTCTAGTTGTTTCTAAAAAATTTTCTTCACAAAATTTTTTTTTCTCATACGTTTTCTTTCTTTTGAAGTCTTCTAGATCTAAAAGAAAATCAGATTCATAGATTAAAATTGAAAAGAAGAGAAAATAAAGAGTTGTTGGGAAAAATGGCCACTTTGGCCATTTAAAAATCATATGCAGGTTGTTGCACGCATAGCAGCCTACCTGGCCTGCTGGGCCCGTATGGGCCTGCACATGTCCGTCAACCATCTCAAACAATTTTTCCTTGCGATCTTATCGCGATCCAATCCGAAATAATTATCTCATATTTTGGATCTCATCCAAAGTCATTTTACTCATTCTTTATATTTCCAATGCGTGTGACCCATTAGATTTCTGGTTATGTTGACCTTTTAAATTATCAATTAATTTAAGCAAGTCATAAATGATATCTAGCAATACATTATGACTCCCAGTTTACCAGAAAGTCAGTGGTTTGACTACAAATCTTTCCATAGATAATTTCTGTGCAATTTATCATTTCACCATTCTATATTTCACTCAGGTCAGAATATGGACAATGTGTCAACTCTCGCTAAACTGACTACGTCACACCTTGCCCAAATGATGTTAAATCTTGTCTTTGAAACTAATTACTCTATTAGACATATTACTAAAAACTATCTTCATGATATTTTTACTATGACCAGAGATTATCGAATAACGTCCTAACAAGTGACCATGGGTATACACTTCCTCTATTTGGAGTGATGAATCCTTTGTTAGCGACCTAATTACTTTCGAATACCTCAACTTGTAGCCAATCACTACCTTATGAATAACTTCTATGAGGTAACAAGGAATAAAGTTAAAATACAGAATCAATATCCAAATATCCTTAAGTACCTCAAGTCTAAGGATATTTGCACCATTGCTATGATGAGACTATCATTGATATTTGAATAAAATATCCATATGATTGTCTTATAGAAAGTCATCTAATGTACTTGACTACTCTTAATAGACATCCACATGTTAACTCTAAATATCTCATGTTTATAGATTATGAGATTTACTGCTTGATTCAATTTCCTTCATATCATGTTATGATTTCCTTCATATCATGTTATGTATCAAGAATTTCATTAATTGATTTAAGATCACTATCAATTCATATATCAAATGAATACCAAATTAATGAAAATGTCTTTTATGAATCAAATAAATATATATAATAAGTGTTAAAGGTGAGTGTTTTTAGAGCACTTCTATAACAAAATAGTGGTAAAATTTTCGGCGCTTTCCTTCCATAAACGGATGCGTAGCGGTTCAAGATTTATTCAGTGGCCAAACTTCCATAATTAGTAGCCAACTTCTTATATATATATATTTGTAAATTTATTTTGATATTATATATTAAATTTTTTAACATATTATACATTTAAAATTATTTA
The DNA here is from genome assembly GCA_949630135.1 of Balakata baccata. NCBI lineage: Eukaryota > Viridiplantae > Streptophyta > Magnoliopsida > Malpighiales > Euphorbiaceae > Balakata > Balakata baccata. Next base: position 50,385 of record CATIWF010074140.1, read on the forward strand.
AATGTTATATAATTAATTCTATAAAATATTATATATTTAAAATTGTTTAAATATAATATGAAATAAATATTATGGTATATGTATGGTATATGTAGATTAGATATTTATAAATATAAAGGTAAATCTTCTAATTTATCTTATTTTAATTTACATTTATTTTATATTCATATATTTCAAATTTTTATTTTGTATTCGATGTGTTATATGTTTGGTATATATTTATTTTATTTTTATTATTTAATTATTGATATGGATAAAAATGAAAAAGCATGTCATGATGTTTATGTAATACAACAATTGCAAAAATATTATATGTAAGGTATATGTAGGGATTATTATCTAATTTTTTGTTGAAAATATATTATAAAAATTCTGAAATTATATTTTTAAAACAACAACGAATTTATTAAATATATTATCTTAATTTTATATCTTACTTATATGAAGGTTATATGTATATTATATGCATAATATTTTATAGTTTCAAAAATCAGAACTGATAAAATATGATAAATGTTGTGTTCTTCAATTATATTCAAATTTGAAAATAAAAAAAAAATACAAAGTATATGTGAATTATCTGACAGTTATCTATGCAATAATAATAATAATAATAATAATAATAATATTATTATTATTATTATTATTATTATTATTATTATTATATGTAGGCTATAAAGTCATGTATATGTTTGGCATTTTGTAATTGAAACCATTCGCTGTGATTCCTTTGATATGCCATACCCTTCGCCTTAAAGTTAAGGCCCAGTCTGCCGATTACATTAAATTTTAAACTTGTTTCTATATTTATAAGTGATAGTAAACAAACTGATCAAATTTTTTTAAAGAACTATAAAACCATAAACAATCAATAGGCTAAGCAAATATAAATAAATTCTATCAGAAACTCACGAAGAAAAACCAATTAAGCGAATACACCTGGATGTGGAGGAGAAAGTTCATTGGAATCATTGTAAGACGACACTGGATCATTGGAATTGTTGCAAGACGACACTGAATCTCTATATTGGTGGTTGAAGAATCAATGCGATCGACAATATCTCCAATTACCCATTTAAGTTAAAGAATCCTCACAATTAAATTTCATACCCAATTCTTACAAGCATGAATTAATTAGCATAGGTACTTCAGTTCCAACATTGTTTCCGGCCAATCGATTTATTAAATTGTTATCGATTCTATTATTATTCATTGCTGTCGTTGCTTCTCCTCCCCACTTAAATTAATAGTTTAATGAAAAACAAAGAGAGAAATATAAATGGTTTAATGGAGAGAGAATGAGTCGTAGATTTTCTAATTTTGTGGATTTTGAAATGGAAGAAGAGATAGTGGAGGGAGAGTGTAGATTTCTTTCCATAAAATAAGAATATCCAAATATGTAATTAAGTTTGTCTAAGAGGCTATTTTTTGGTTTAATGAAACGACTTGTTATTTAGGTAATAAAGTTTTAAGAAATGTTGTGTAGAGTAATTTTCTCATGATTAATGGGTTATAAGTTGGATTAGTGAATAATAATCTTGAAGGAAAAAAGCCCATGTTGATTTTTCTCCTTTTATTTTATTTTTAGTATTTTCTAAATCCTTTACACAGTCAAATGTTGAAAGGTAGAGCTTAGATTCGATTCCAATTTCGTATTTGGTGATACTGTCAAGAGTTAAAATTTACAATTTTATAATGCTGAAATAATTAATTTTGTCCAAATCAAGTTCATCAAAATAATCATATTTAGATGCTGAGATAACAATAAATTTCTAAAAGAAATTAGTTCTCATTTCTTTACCAAATATGAGTCTGATGGTGAAACTTAGCTTTTAAATATGGGTAAAGAAGAACTATAGCAATGAATAACTCTGCACCTCTTCACTCATATTCATAACCTGTTCAGTCTAATACTGGTTAAACCAAGTTTATAGAGATATTACAAGAGGGAGTTCTGCAGATGGCTTGAGATAATAGAACAACGTAAAAACAATGAAAAATCTCACAATTCACAATGCTTTTTGTGTTTGAACTAGCTACTCTCTTCTCTTTACATATATACATGTATATAAATATATTTCTTATTGCATTTAAAAGAAAAAAAAAAAGTTAAAAGGCCTATATACAATTTAAGTGGCGCAAGAACATGTCCCTAATATCTCAATTAGCCATAACTTCCATCTCTGTGAGACAAAAGTGACTATAATACAAATGCTACTCAATACTCCCCCAGTGCCATATGCCATAAAGCCACCCAAAAAATACATAATAGATAGATAGATATATATGTACACAAGACCCAAACGTTTAGTTGCATATAATTTTAGGCATAACATCAAAATTATTCATGGTGTTAAACTTCTTCTGATCATCATCCCAATACAACTCCTAGTATTGGTTGACAGAAGAGTCGACAGTGAATGTGAAAGAAAATGATTATTTCAGGCTCATTTACAAGAAGACAAGCCATTCGCACATAGGTCATAAATTACACAGTCCATCTAAAAATGGACTCACAATTCGCTTGATCGTTGATACACAAATAATTTACCTATAGTTAATTTTACCTTATGGATATTATTTTTGGAGCTCCTTAAGCCAAGGAATCCAGAACCCAATGTTTCTTGGTGAATTTGTCAAGCCTGGAATCCATGATCTGGGAGACAGTTTCAAGAAATGTAGCTTCACTCATGCCTGGGAGTAGGAAATCCTGGGCTTCACGAACAATCTCCTCAATCACGGACTCCTTGTTCAGTGTTTCTCTGCACATGATGCTTCCAATGGCAAATGGAGTGAGACCTCTCTTTACTCCTTTCTTTAGAAGCATTGTGGAGATACAAAGTGTGCGGGCAGATTCAAGAGGGATATTCCACCCGTGATATTTCAGAAGTGCAATATCCTGCTCAGCATCCAGTGAATTTATGTAGTCAATAACCTCAGCTGAGTACGGCTGGCGTGCTTGTGGCCAGTACAGCCACTCGAATGTGCAATCTTCAAACTGCAAGAGATTAATCTATCAGAAAATGTGCTTAAACTACTTGATAACAAAATATATAACATTTCCAAGGAATAAATAAATTAACAAATTAACTGCATGAATCTGAAAAACAACGAAGAGGCTAACTGAAACGAGATTTTTTTTTCTTTGTTTTTTGAAATAAACTGAAACAAGACTTAAGATATCAAAGTTTAAAAATAAAAAATAAAAAAAGAACACAATGTTTGTCATGGCAAGAAGCATGCTATGCCCAAGATAGCCAATTGCTCTTGTCAAGCAGTAAAATAAGGATAAACATATTCCATTAATGGCGCTTCACATGAATTCATCATCATGTGTTATGCTAATCAATTCATCATCATGAGCTTATGCTCGATCATATTTTTGCTACTGCATTTTATAATACTGAAATTGAACCATTGGCTGCAGTGCAATTATGCCTTAATCCTAATTATGTAGAAAATGCTCACACTCACACTCACACGAATATCTAATTATAATCTCCAAGAAATTACCTGAAAATCTTCAAGATAGAGAACACAATTGTACAAAATAATTTAACCACTATACATGAGATTGAAATACTCACTTTCTCAGGTAAGCAATATCCATGATCAATTGGAATAAGCACTGTCTGACCATCCTCCCCCTTACCAATCAGTATATTCCCAGCATGTCTGTCTGCATTGGCCAATCTTATATCCAACACGCTGATCTTATGCACCTCTTCCACTGGGAAAGCCCCTGGGCCCACTTCATCACAACTCCCTTCATTCTTCATAAACATCTGCAAAGATCCGATCTTGGCATTTTTCAATGCGTATTCATATCCTTCTGGATAGTTAAAAGCTTCGTGCAAGCATCGAGCAATTGCAGTAGGAGGTACACCAGCAAAACCCATAACCTCACCAGTCAATGCCCTAGGACCACTCCTTGGATGATCCAATACATAAGCTGCTACTTCCCTCACTGCTCCGCCTCCTACCTTTGTCCCCTTTTTCAGCCCTTCGCCATTTGTGGAGACAGGTAGCTCCTGGGGGTTATTTTCAGCCATTGGCTCCTCATCGATGGGCTTAAAAACAGAAACAAATTCCTGTCCTAATGGATCTTGCATAAGATAAGTTCCTCCTGTCCCATCAGAAGATCGTATGGGTGGCTTGCCTCCCTCCAACCCATCTAATGTACACTTAACCATTTTCAAAAAAACTGTACTCAATCTGACCTTAGGATTAACAATAACAGGTTCCAACCAGAAACCTCTAGCAGGTTGCTCCGGAGCCAGATCCTGAATTTCATCAGATTGATTCTGTCCTCCTTCTACTACACACTCACTTCTCTCATAGGAATCAGCTGCAAAAATAGAAATCTCAAAATCTTTCTTTAAAGGCTTAGCTCTAACTCGAGCAGATTTTTGGACCAATAAATGAATAGCAGCATCGGGATTGCTGCAGATATCACCAATAAGCCTCTGGTCATCCAGTTTTTCGCCATTGTAAAAAATCTCTTGCTCCTCAACATCAACAAAACCTTCCCCTTTCTTGAATATCCGTTGTTTTAGATACCCAACATTTCTGTATCTGTCCACATGGAACACAAATTCACGTCCATAAGTGGTACTTACAGTGATGAGCAAGAGATCAGAGAGCTTAAGAACCAAATGCAAAACTTTGCCACTAGTCACACCATAGTCCTTAACAAGACTATCATTTCTAGCCAATTCTCTGCCTGCAAAAACTAGCTTTTGTTTTTTCACTACAAACCCTTTACAGGTCTGGATTCTTAGCTTCACTGATGCTATAGAATCCGACTCTAATAACCGCAGAGGAATAAGGGAACCGGCGACGCTGAGATATATTAGGATAGATGAATCTTCAGCGGCAGCTCCCTGCATGCTATTGTTGCAGAAACTACCAAAATGTGCTGGGCTAAAAGCAACCTCAACAGCAGACATCCTCACTATATCTATTCAGAATTTCACTCCAAAATCAGGCTAGAAGGAATTATCGACCTCTCAGCTTCAAAATTTGAATAAAAAATCAAAGCTAAAAGAAATGGGATTCTCAAATAATTGGATAAAAAACCGAAGTAAACCCAGAAGCTAAAACTCAAAAGAGGAACAACTTGATTTAAAACCCATGTGGAAAGCGATTGTAATCCTCAATAATTTGAGAAAAACAAAATAAACCCAGAAGCTGAATCTCGAAAAGAAAACTTGGGAATCTTTTCAGCTCCTGGGTTTATCAGACTCTGACATTATAGGGAACAATATAAATATTTGGGTCTAGAATGCAAAAGAAAAAAATGAAATGAACAGAAGGAATTCAGGGAGGAGAGAGTGGATTCTCACCCGAAAGAAAGAACCAAATGTAAATGTGGAAAGATAGGATCTTTAAAAAAAAGCAGAATCAAGATTGGCGGTTGATTGCCGGAGCCGATATTTCGCCGATATGCCTAGATTTAGGTTAACTACTTCGATGGAAAGCAATCTTGTCGCCGAGTTTTTCTCTGCGGATAACCTTAATTCTGACGCCGATGACTGTTGGTACAGGGAAAACAGGAAGATGAGAGAGAAGGAATGCTAAAATTAAGCCGTTGGCTTTTATAGAAGGTTTGAAGAACTTTTGACCCAACGTCTATAACTAACAGAAACGGAGATATTTTCCTGTTTACACGACGACGTTTACGATTTTTCTTCTTTTTTCATTGAGCGAGCAAGTTTTACTTGTACCAAAATGCCCTCGTATTTTTTTCCCTTTAAAAATATCAATTTTAAAGAAATTTAAGTTAAAATAAATATTTCATTTAGATTATTAAAAAATGGGAATTTTACATAAATGCCAAAAAAGGGTACTTATTTACATTTTTATTAGCTCAAAGTTTTTTTTAATTTTATCGAAAATAATTTTATAAAATTACAATAGTACCTAAATCTCAAAATCATTCCAAAATATGTTTAGACTATATATGTTTAACATACCTTCAGTATATATTGAGGATATGTTAGTTCAATTTTCACCAAAAAAAATCAAAAGAAAAAAATAAAAACAACTAAATCATTAAAAAAGAAAAAGATAAAAAAATAGAATTCAATCAAAATTCAAAATATTACAAAAATTCAGATAAATAGTTTGGTATACCTTGAAAATACTTGAGATATGTCTTGTAAATTTTTTAGGAATATTTTGAGTATTACTTTGGACATATTTCAGGTATATTTTGGGAATTCTCAAGGATTTTCTTGTGAAAAATTCTCTAAAAATGTCTTGGGTATACATTTGAAAGTTTTATAGGTATACCTCGGATATATCTTGGGAATTCTTTCAAAAGAATTCTTTCAAAAGAATTCTTTGGGGATACTTTGATATACATTTGATAATTCTTTAGGAATACTCAAGGAATTTTCTGGAATATCTTGGACATACTATGGAGATACTTTAGTATACATTTGAGAATTCCACGAAAATATCTCTAGTATATCTTGTGGATACTTTAAATATATTTTGAGAATATTTTAATGATTAAAAAAAAGAACAAAAAAGAAATTAACAACAACTCAACAAAACTCAAAAAAAAGTAAATAAACAATCTCAAAGCTTTCTCTTTGACCCACTTGATGAACTTATCAAACTTAGAATGAAAGTCAAGTCCTAAATATAACTGCAACATCCTGAACCTTAGTAGTAGTTTTTTTATTCTTCAAAGAAGCAGAAAGGAAAGAAGGGAGAAAGACAACGAGATCATAAACAAGATTGCTATTAGATTTGTGGGAGATGGAGTGGAAATGAGATCGTAAGAAAAATTGGAAAGCATGCAATGATGAATCTCGGAGAAAACGAAAAAGATGGACAATTCAGTAAAAACAAAAAAATTTTGGTATTGATGAAAATAAAAAAATTGTAGGTAAATTAGAAAAAAAACATGTGAATTTCGATAAAATGGTGAAATTTCTTGGTATGGAAGAATTATTATTAAAGTGATCGTATTTTCCATCACCAATAGTAATCTAACTAACTGCCGTTTATATATTCATTGCTATATCCTCATATTCACGAGGGCTCTTTCAACTTAATCAGTGTGAATCCTAATTATACAATTATTTTAAAAATTTATAAGAGAGTATTTTATTATCTGTAAAATTTTATGTAAATAAATGAAATTAATTTCAATATATAATTCTAATTGATTGACATATAATCTATTAAAAAATAACATTAATATAATTAGATAAAAAATAAAATAAAAAATTTGTTGTTACCTACTAAGTGCATGCAAATTTATTTTTATCACTATGTCCAAGTAACAAGCCTACTTTTATTATGAGATTCAAAATGTAAAAGCATTTCCAATAATACTTTATATTTTACTCTCTATTATATCATAAAAAATTTATATTTTGTCTTAGTTTATTTTGTAAATTATGTAAATTCCAATAATACTATCTATCTCATTTCCTATTTTAATTTTTTATTAATAAAATTATTTAAAAAAATGAAGAGAGAGAGTAGGAGACGAAAAAAAGGAAAGAAAGAGAAATTAACCAAAAAAAAGAGAAATAATAAAATATTACTTAAGAGTTTCTAATGGCTCTTAAATAAAAAAAAATGAATATAAATTTTAGAAAGTGAAATAGATAAGGAAGAAAATATGTATATTGTTAGAAGATATAAAACTCTTTAAATTTATATAACAAGAGAAATAAGAATATCGTTGAAAATGCTCTAATAATCTATGGCGCTTGATATAAAACTTATAAATTCTCGTCAATCTTAATAAACAGTAGCGATAAAAAATCTCCCACTAATCAAATCACCTTGATAGGCATCTTTTGAAATTATTTTATTCTATACTATTTCTTTCAAAATCCTTAGTTAAGTCTTGGGGAGCAATAACCAAGTCTCTAGCCGTACCGCTTAAAATGGGTCTCAAATCCTTATTACAAGATCTGCAGAAGTGCTCAGGTTTTTGTCATTCACATGGCCAACTTCTTTTTTATTTACTCAATTCCTTGTTGCAATTCTATTTCATATCATATCAAAATGAAAATATTTCTATTAATAATCATCAATTAATTATATTAAATAAACTATATATTAGTGATTAAGATAAATTATTGCATAATGCAAATGATGGGAGTGGGTTTATATTACATTCATTATTAGTTAATTAATGATGTGCCCATAAATTTTTGTTTATCTTTTGGAAGGTAGCCATGAAAGTTGCTAACTTGCAAGGAAGGTTCTAAAAAAAAAAGGATGAATACATGCATTGAATGTGAGTTTCAATGTATTGAGATTGGCTTTATAGTTTTGCAAAAAAAGATTGAAATAAAATTAAGAAAAGAGAAATAAAGAAGAGGCATGTTTAGGTGTCCAAAACATAGGAAACTGAATTATGATTCATAATCATGCAATAAAAAGGGATTGGGTTTGTGGGCCTTAAGGGTCTCTCACTATTCCTTTTTGCCTTTAATGGTTGCATTATTTGAGAATTGAGATTATGATGAATATTAATTAATTAATTTATAAGATATAATAAAATATAACTTGATGATATGGGTGTAAAAATATATTTATAAAATAAAAATTGTTTTATATATGTGATAATTTATTATTAATTTAATATATGATTGAGTTTATTTTAAGCAAGAAAATTCTTAAAATTATGAACAATGTGTCATGGGATCTAGACATGTATCATAATTCTTCATGTGGTCATAGACCCATTTCATACCAAATCAATTGTCTCTAAAAGTATTGTTCATTTATTATAATAATTACTAATTACTCTAATAATTCATATTTATCAAAAAAAAAAAAAATTGATGGAGTCCATACCTACCATGTTGGTTGAGGGAGTGGGATGTGAAGCACTAGAAAGAATGAAGAGTAAATGTGGCATATTTCTATTGTATGAATGTCAAATTCAACAAATTATAAGTAACAATCATCAAATTCCATACCCCAAATTTTCCCTTCAAGGAGGACACCCTACTGAACTAAGTTATCTATTTCTCTTCCCTTACTGCGTCTTGGTGTGGCCCAACACTTCACTATCCACACCTACTACTTCCTTTCACCATATTTTGACTTGTAATTTTTTTCATCATTATTTCGTTATTTTTAATTTATCATTTCTTTGTTTCATTTACTATAGATTGATAAATATATAAATAATAACAAAGAATATAAGTTTAGATATTATATATTAAATTATTAATTATAAAAGGCTGATAATCAATGTTTTGTCATTCATACTTCATATTGTTATATGGTCAAATGAACAATATGTCTAGGCAAATCAATGTTTGAGCCCAGTCAAAATTACAATGGTGAACCTTCCATTTAAGACCGGGCAAATTATATTATGGCTATCGATCCATATTGCAATATTAGATTAAGAGTTTTTTTTTTTTCACGTGTGAAAGTTATATCAGACATATTGCAATATTAGATCATGGTTGTAGGATTGCGATTGGAGCTTTAACTATTAATTATCTTGTAACAACTTTTACCCTACTCTAGAACAGTAAGATAAACGGGTTATGCTGACTTGTCTATGATTATCTTATTACCTTATGAAAACTGTAATATTTTTTTTAAAATTCTCTCATGCGTTCGATTTAAAATTTTACATGTTTTGAAATTCATGATCTGTATCTTTGTTTGCATATATATATGCAGAAATCCGCTTTACATACCCCATCATAGACTATATGAAAATAAAATTTTAATTTTATATTATAAAGATTTCTCCAAAAATATACCAAAAATAAATTTTGAGGCTTTAGCTGCAACTGAATGGATTTCCGCATTTTTCTAACAGCTAACTAATTTCTTAAAATTTTCCGAACCTATATGAGGAAAATTCATCCATGCTAAACTACTAGCTTAGTGGTGTTTTATAAGATAAAAATCATACATACAATGCATTTATAAATTTTATACATGCCACAATATAATATCAATATCACAAACAATATTTCTCATATATTCACAAATTAAATATGTCATGTAATTTAACTTGTAAAAATGTAATCTCATTCTTTCATTATCTTTATTCATATCATTTCCGTTTATTTTTTTCTTATTAATTTTAGTCAAACCTCTATTACCTGTATTTGAACTCGTTAATAGGAATATATGAATTGTTATTTCTGGCTTTTTATAGTATTGTCATTTCCAGTTTTTTTATTCGTTACCATCACCGACTTTTATTTATTTGTCATTATCATCCTTTTATAAGTATTGTCATTACCTGTATTTTTCAATATTGCCACTTTCAACATTTTCTTATTTTTATAGTGTGCGTTTCTTTTCTCATTTATTGACATGTCAAACTATTCTTTATTTCAGTTCAAGGTTAGTTATTTTCGGGCTTCAATGTTTTTAATATTATTTCCGGATAGTTGAAATTATATATATATGAGATGCTCATATGTATAATTAAATATCAAAATAACCAACAATCATTTTATGCAAAACATATTACATGAAAAACATTACTACACAAATTTACACATATATAGCATATTTCGGCCTTGGGTCTATGATTCAATTTCAGCTCAATTTCACGTAGATTCGGATCTTATGGTCTTCTAGGAATTTTTATCTTATTGTCTTAGCTTTAAAATTCAACAAAAATCACCTCAATCCGAATTTTCTACTAAAAGTTATGGTTAAAATATTGGGCAGTGTTCCAACACTTTTTACCTAGTATTTTCATAGTACTCTTATGACTGACCTTTTATGACCAAATTTTGACATAGATTTAAGCTGAATTTCAATTCACGACCTTTATAATATTTTTAGCTCTATATCTTAGCTATCATTTCAAATTGGTTTCAGAATAATCCAACCTATAAGGTCTAAGTTATGATCAATTTAATTATGACTGTTCCAGTGCAAATACAAATGGGCACTTGTAGGATTCATTGTAAATTAATGATTTCCATAACCTAGTTTATTCATGTCATACCCAAAATTTCTAGATTATATCACCATGCATAAAACTCAATATTTCATAATAATTTACTACAAAATTATATTGGCAACCATTTTTTACATAAGGTATTTTTCAAGTCATATGCAAAACATATATTTCATACATATTCACAATTTATGACATGCAATATTTTTGTCCAAAAATCACTTACCAAATCAGCCTCTAGTCCTTTTCTTTGCCTTTATTTCCTCATCTTGTTAAGTGGCCTTTTCCTTGCCACTGTTCACCTCTTGGTAGCTACTTACTTGACCTTAACAAAAGAAAATAATGTCACTAAATGACATATTCATTCAAAGTTTATGCATGAATATTAAGCAATGATCCTAATGCTCCTCTACCATTTTTCATGACTTAATTTCTTCATTTCTTTACCTTATTTAAGTTCATATTAACCGAATGACATTCCCTCAATTTAGGACAATCAAAATAGCCTCGTCCATTCCAAATCTTTTTTCATAATATTCAACATCAACTAGTCATATATCCAACATCAACACTTTTAATCATCCTTCATCACATATCTCCTTCATATGGCAACCCCTTCCTCACCATCTTAGGTTATGTTTCATTAGCTTTCAAGTCACAAAACCAACTTCCAAGGTCATCTAAACAAAATTCCAACACAATCCAACTCAATCTTACGTTTCTTTCTCTTCCAACACAATATCAATACAAGTTCACAATTTCAAGCAAAACCCTAATATAACACTTCCAACCATACCAATTAACTATAAGGAGTTCAAATACATGTAATAAGGTTGGATTTGAGAAGAAAAAACTCACCTTAATGATTTGAAATAGTGACCAAATTCCCCCATTCTTCTCTTCCTTGTTCTTCTTCTTTCCTTCCTTCTTTCTTGCTCACTTATAGTGGAATCTTCTTAATTTTTTGTTTTTGTCTTTTTAAACTCTTTTTTTCCACTCTTTTAGAAGCTTAAATGACACAAAAATGGAGGGTTAGGGGAGGGTATAGTTGGCCATAGAGAGGGGATGATGGTGATGATGGTTGGTTTGGTTAAATAAGTGAAGAATATGCTACAAATTTTGACTTTTATACTTAGGTTTATGCATATGGGTCTCACTAATTAGATTAATCTCTTTTCTTATTGGTTCATTTGCTTAATTAATCTTGATTAAAATTTAATTATAAGAAATTCCACTTCCACCTCATAATTCTCTAATCCTTACACATTTTTTTCAAACAAATTCAATAATACCGATTTTATCTATAGAATTATTTTATTTTATTTTTCCAGTACTTCCACCAAACTTTTTAATTCTCGTATACTAATATCACTACTTATATTTTCTTATTATTTATGATTTTTCCATGTATCTAAATTTAGATTTCGATCGAACCGACGCACTCGATTATGGCCACGAGTGACCGGAGCCTAAATCACCAAATGTTACATATATCTTTTTTGCATATGACATTTTCTTTTTCTTCAAGGCCACTAATAGTGAGTGTAGAAGCATAAAACAATGCTTACAAGCTTATGAGTAAGCTTCTAGACAAGTTATTAATTTCCAGAAGTCAAATATCTTTTTCAGCACAAATACACAAGCTACGATGAAGGAGCAACTCAGTAGTATGCTTGGAGTTATATTGATGGGTTTCAATGGTAAATATTTAGGATTGCCATCTTTGGTTGGACGAGATAAGAAACTTGTATTCACCTTTGTTAAGGATAGAGTAAGGAATAGGACTCAAGGGTGGCATGCAAAGATGTTATCCAGGGATGGTAAGGAGATTCTTGTTAAAACAGTGGCTCAAGCAATCCCAATATATTCTATAAGTGTCTTTTTGCTTCCTCTTAGTTTGTATTCAGAGATTGAGTGTATGCTTGATGCATTTTGGTGGAGGAATAGTGATGGGGAAGTGGTATTCACTAGATGTCGTGGGATAGGCTTAGTATGCAAAATTCAGTGGGTGGTATGGGTTTCAGACGGATCCACGAATTTAATTTGGCACTACTTGGAAAGCAGGGGTGGAGATTTATTATTCAACCACACTCTTTGGTTGCTCGCATTTTTAAGGCCATGTATTATCCTAAATCTTCTTTCTTTGATGCAAAGTTTTGCAATAACCTTAGTTATATATGGAGTAGCATTTTAGCAAGCAAAGGAGATACTTAAATTGGGTTGTCGTCGTAGGGTTGGGGATGGGAAAGATATTAGTATCTGGCGGAATGCTTGGTTACCTGATATTAATAATGGCTATATTTCTACTGAAATGGTGTTGAGTTTAGAGGATGCCAAATTTAATTTTTTGCTGCAAGTTGACAGTTTAGTTTAGGATGATGAAGTGATTGCTGATTTGTTTAATGACATGGATAGAAAGCTCATTTCTTATATTCCTCTAAGTTATCGAAGAATAAAGGATGATTGGTTTTAGTGCTGGGAACGCAAAGGGGAGCACTCTGTTAAGCATGCATATAGAGAATTGATGAGAGAGGTAAATAACAGTGCTAATACTGATGCAGGTCTTATGTGGAATCAGATTTGGAACTTATATGTCCCTTCTAAGGTTAAATCACTATGTTGGAGAGCATGTGTTAGATACTTGCCATGTAACACCTTCTCATATATGATGTTGAACCTCTAACTATTATTTCCTTTTTAGCCTTTACCATTTGAACATATTATAATATCATTCATCTAATTGTACATAATATAAATAATTATCATGCATTTAGGCTTATTAAGATATTCATAATGAATAAATCTATAACCGATGGCTAAATACGCCCAAAAAAAAACATCCATAAAATCTAAATAAAATAATCTTTTTTAAAACAAAAAGTCCAATATCCCAAAATGCATTAGTAAAGTAAGATGCATAAAATATGAGCTGGCTCTAAATCTGGATGCTATGACTGGCTTGGCTTCTCTGTGTCAATTCTACCTAAGACTCTGGATTTGCATGCAGGAAACCCACACACTAAGCTATCCAAGCTTAGTGCTATATATAATCATATAAATTCTATCATACATAACATATAATTCATTTCATATCATCATGTTATAGAACAACCTTTCACATACCAAGTCATATTAATCGTAACCATGTTATCATGCCAATCAATACATTAATCAATAACCATAACGTACCTAGTAAGTGGAAGTCATATCCTGTAAACATAAAACACTATAAAATAACTTTTTTCATTTTCTCGTATTTCAATTAATTTGCCCAATTACTCTATACTAGACTATTATATACGGGTTGTGAATAAGAGCGCTTTTGGAGCTGAAGCCACCCTATCCACTTAACCATGACTGTCTGAATCTGTATTTAAGTCAAGTGCACTCTCGAAGCTATAGCCACCTTACCCAAAAATAAATGTATGAAAAATCCTATGATATCGTAACCACCCTCAATGACATGTCATATATCCTATAGTTAGTCATAGTACGAGTAAAGACATTTTAAGTCTTTTTCTTTTATAATCGCATGAGTCAGATTCCATGGTTAAGATAGCATTTCCATGATATCGCATGACAATATAACCATTGTAACATATTACCATTCATATCATCATGATCCATATATCATTATATACATATCCATTTATCTCATGTCATGCCATAACACATAGGGCATAATACCATTATCACAATGTCCAACTAAATTATCACATATCCATATTTTTCCCATATTACATCATAATATATTTGGCATATGTACTCAATATCATTAAAACTAGCATCATACCCTTTAATATAAGTATGTATGCACCTTAGCATGCTACGGCGTGCCACAGCGGCATTGGTGCAGCTAGCCTAGCCTATTGCTGGGCTGTGTAGTCCTGGAGTCGCATGAGTCCCGACCAGGACTCCTTTTTCCGATTGAGAAAGGCCCGACACCAGCACTAAAAAATTCAATTTTCATATGTTATCGTCAACCTTCTTGATTTCATAGATACAACATAATTTCCAGAACATTATTAGTCATCCCAGTGGTCCATATTATCATTTAAACATGCCATAACCTATTGTTTTCATAATATGCCAATCTATCATGGAAATCATGAATAATCAATGTTTTTAATCTATAAGAATTAACACTAAATCATTTAGATCACAATCCATGGCATTTAGCAAATACAAAACACCCAATATATCTAGACACTAGCAAACATGCAGCCATAAAGTGAATAAACATGATTATATATATAAAACTCTAACAAAAAGAGCTGTAAACCCTAACTATCAATGTTCCTCACCTGTTTAATGATTGTTTCCACCTTCCATCACGTTCTCTATAAGAAATAACATGTTATGCAGATCACAAACCCTTTAAAAAGGGTTAAACACAATATGTTAATATAGGGTTATTCAAACTAAACTCTAATTCCACAAAACCCCCAATTCTATGAATACATCCATTAACTCTTATGAAAAAATGCTATGGTTTACGAATACTTACTGTTCAAAGGAAGAAAAATAAAAGAACGATCAGACGAACTCAGCCTCTAATCTCCCCAAATGTTAAAATCGTGTCCTTGGTTAAAACCCTAAAAAATCCTTGATTAAATCATAAAAAATCCAATCTTATCAATGCTTAACTTGTGTTTAGTGAAAGAGGATCAATGGGGATGGAGGGAGGTGTGTTCGAAATGTTCTCTGTTTAAGGAATGCAGATTGGGTTCGAGTGTTGGCGGAAAAAGATGTGAAATTATGTATTTATAAGGTGCAGTCCAAAGGCAAGTCCCGACTGGGAACTTAGTGTTGTGAGCGGGAAACCTTTATCGACTGCGATCCCTACCATCTCGAACGGGAATTAACTTTGTCCATCATAACATGATATGCCTATCAAAATTTGCATTATTTGTAGGCCCTAAATTGTAGGCGTTACATTCCAATCATGGAAAACCTATTAACTAGACGTGTAAATGTACAGATCCGGTGCCCTATTTGCCACAATGAAAGGGAGTCTATTTACCACAGTCCCATTGTATGTCCATTGGCAGCTGAGATTTGGTATTCTTCTCCAATTGGATTTGCTGGGAATTTGTCCACATCCTTCTGGGATTGGTGGAGTGATACCATGAGCAGATGTGGCCCTAATGATCGCAATTTGGTTGCGATTCTTCTATAGGTTATTTGGAATAATAGAAACAACCAGGTCTAGAATTCCAAGTGTAAATCTTCAATCTATCTAGTTTTTGATGTTGTTAACCTTCTTCAGTAATGGCAACTCGCACAATCTCAACCATCTTCCCATTGTCACAACTCAGTTCCAATGCCTGTAAAGTGGAGTAAACCAGAAATGGGCTTTATTAAATGCAATATTGATGCTTTTGTTTTTGCAAGTATAGAGAGGATTGGTCTTGGCTTTGTTATCAAAGACTTTAGTGGTGACTTCATTGCAACTCGAACCAGATTCTTTCAAAGCTTTGTGACTGTCCAACGACAGTTGAGACTATGGGATTACGTGAGGCTCTCAACTGGTAGAAGACTTTTGAACAACAACATTGATTATGGAGTCTAATAGTCTTCTTATTGTTTAAGTAATGCAATTCTAGTTTGTTGACATTTCTCCTATGGGTAGAATTATTAAGGATTGTGTCCTTCATGAACTTCCTTTATGTAGGATTGCTTTTGTTAAGAGATTAGCAAATCATGTAGCCCATGTTTTGGCAAGGGTTGCTGTTTCCTTGTCTGATTTCATGGAGTATAGTAACTTGGCTCCTCCTTTTTTGAACGATGTATTGTTATTGGACTTACAGTAATTTAAGTCTCATCTTTACTTTCAAAAAAAAAATATTAGACATATTTTAAAAGTTAATGGCAATTAACTTTTCTTCTTTCTTTTTCTGCTTATTCTTCATTTTTTGATGCAGTTTTTTTTTTGTTTTATGTTCATCATTCTCTATTTTTTTCTCAATTATTCTCTATTCTTTGTTCATTCTTCTTATGTTCATCATTCTCTTTTTTTTTTTTGTGTTTTCTCGTGCGATTTTGTACTATTGCTCTATTCTCTTCTCCGTTATTCTCTATTCTTTGTCTTTTTTTTTCTGGTGTGATTTTGTCTCGATTGTTGTTTTTCAATATGATTTGTCTGAATTTTTTTGTTGCATTTTGAGTTTGTTCGAAGAGAATTCAATGGATTCATACTTACAAATCAAAACATACACAAAATAATAAATTTTTACTTTATTGCTAATGAACATACATTTTATAACAAATGAATAGTTTACTGACAATAAACCTATACTTTACTGGTAATGAACTTATAAATTACAAGAAATGAACATATATTAATAAATTAATGAACATTTACTTTATTCCTAAGAAACCTATAGTTTATAACAAATGAATTATCTAAATAAACTAATGAACTTTTAATTCATTGCTAATGAACCTAAAGTGTAAAACAAAATAAATAGGGTGAATTTCACCAATGATACTTCAATTATGTAAATTATAATAATTCAGTATTTCAAATATTATTTATAATACAAATGTACCCCAATTATGTAAAGTGTAACAACTTAGTACCTCAAAAATTATTTGTAACACAAAAGTAACTCAACTTTAATTTTGTAACTAAAATGTATTTTTGTCTTCAGCTATTAGGACTCGTTTAACATTATATTTGGAAAAGACACTTCTAGAAAAAAAATTGTATTTTTGACTTTTTTGAGTTTTGAAAACTGTTTTTTTTGTAGATACAAATAAATAAATGTTTTTTTCCATAAGCATATTTGAAAAAAAAATTCATAAAAAATTTCGAAAGGTGCTTTTGGAACATTCAACAACACTTACAAACACTCCCTTAGTCGCTCTAATAAAAGTATGACATGAAATATTTAGATAAATTTTAATAAAAACAAAATTAGTTATAATACCCAGTCAGCAAAATTGAAATTTATCTTATGTGAATATTATAGCTAATTTTATTTTTATTAAAATTTATCTAATGTAAATATTTCATATCACACTTATATTAAGAAGATTAACAGTTAAAGACGGAAATATTATTTAGTTATAAAATAAAAGTTGAGATATTTTTGTGTTTTAAATAATTTTTGAGGTACTGAGTTGTTACGATTTACATAATTTGAGTACTTTTGTGTTACAAATAATCTTTCAGATACTGAATTGTTACAAGTTATATAATTGGAGTACCGTGGATGAAATTCACCCAAATAAATACGTATCAATAAACTAATGAACATTTACTTCATTGCTAATGAACCTATAATTTACTATAAATGAACTTGTATTAATAAATTAATGAACTTTTATTTTATTCCTAATGAATATACAGTTTATGACATATGAACATGTTTCAATAAACTAATAGACCTTCATTTTATTGTTAATGAACCTAGAGTTTAAAACAAAAATTATTATCTATAAACAAATAAATATACCTACAAACAATGTTAATTCATTAATTTCTAAAAAAAAAAAAGAACACTCATTTTTTAGCTCCGGTATCAAACTTATATGGATCTCTGGTTCATATTACTATATGGAAAGAAGTTCATGGTATAACGATCCCATAAGACAGACCTTCACCATTCTCCTCCCACTAATCAGTTGGTAGCCGAATCCAATCATGATGAATGAGGCAAAAGAAATTCATTAGCATAGCTGCTATTTGACTATGTCAAAGCAGGAAACTATATGCACTGAAATCATCTGCCAAGTTAACATCCTTCGCTTGCACAGTTGAGATATTACATAGATTGTATATATTTGATTTCAAGTCTCTCCCAAGAACAGTCGAATGGTAACAATTTGACACTCTCCAAGAAAAATTTTCAAGTTCACAACCTTCTGAAATCGAGACATGGAAAATCATGAAACCAAGTAGACAGAAAAGGAAATTTCATACTAAATACTGTAGCAATCTGCACTGATTAAAATATCTTCCAAACAAAAATCTTACAGATTAGTCCTACTTGATACGAATCATTGCCTCAGATCAGTGCTCAAATGAGGCAGTAATGCATAAATATTAAAGCAGAAAACTTTCAACCATTCAGAACATTTGAGAAATTAGGGATGTCTAAGCAATTCAAATCTTCAAGAAAACATAAATATACAAAACATTCACAGAAAGCACGAAAAGAGTATTTTATGCATCAGAGTAATGCTCCAAGAGAATAATTCTGAAAGCTTCGAACACAGAAAAGCACGGCCAAATAAATTCTTCCGGACTTCAGAAAACAATTATATATATGATACAACGTACGTACATGACAATATTAAGGTAGTCCAATGAAGACTACCTTTCTTTTTTTTTTTAAATTTTAAAACTATTTGCTTTTCCCTCTTTTTGCAACTTGGTTTCAGTCTAGCAGTTTACAGAAGATAATATGGAATCACTAGTCACTACCAACAAGAATTTGATAAAGTGCAAAGCTTACTGTACAATTCACAAGGGTCACCAGAAAATATCATCAACACCTAACGGAGTCGATCGATCCTCTTCTTCTTCTTCCTCCAGCTCCATCTCTGGTTCAACAGAACCAAATTCCGGTGATTCAATATCAGCAAGGTTCTTCAGATCAACGATTGAGAGCTCATCCAGGTGCCTAACCACCAAGTCTGCAGCACTGAGCTCATACACAGGATGCTTGCTCGCAACAGCCACACATTTCATTCGGACATCATGGGCAGCCTCCACAGTTTGATTAGAATTCCCAAACACAATACAGCGTTCAGGAATAAATTGCAGAAGCTGAGCTGCGTATATGAACATCTCTGGGTCAGGCTTCCCCCTGTGAACATCTTCTGCCGCTACAATAGCACTAAAATACCCTTCAATCCCGATGCTTCTAATTGCTGTCTCAAGTGTTTTCCTTGGGCGCGTGGATGTCAATGCCATTGGTATCTTGTAATTCATCAAAACATTGACAAACTCTTTCGAGCCAGACCTTAATCTATATATCTCACCTTGCAAAGCTTGGTAAATTTCTTCCTTCCTATTGGCCATTCTCCTCAATTCTGCTGGGTCTCTTGACCAACACAAGACTTCAGAAATTGCTTGCTCGTTCTTCATCCCTTCTATTCGTCTTAAAATGAAGGCTGGAGGAGGAGATTTTCCTTCTTCTTGAGAAAGAGCAAGCCAGGCTTGCTTCTCAATATCAGTATTATCCTCAATAATGACACCTTCCCACTCAAATATGGCACCTAACCAGCCACAACCCATCCTTTCTTGTCGAAGCAGGGGATTATGCAATGAGGGATTATCTGCTCTGTTCTCTGGTGGCCACAGACCTGGCTTTCGATCAACGCTAGGGTCAGCATCATAACCCCAGGTCCGTGGTATTCTTTCCTTCTCTCTATATGAATATGCCTCTTTTGTTAATTCCATTGCAAGGGCCTCAATTGATGTATTCACTACTCTATCAACTTTATATCTAGGCAATTTAGGAGATGAACAGACAACCTTCCTGCCCGTAAATTCTGATCCCAGGACGCGACAATTATTAGAAGATTTCTTTCTGTAGGAAAAATCCCTGACAGAAAATCCCCTATGCAGTGATCTATACCCAACAACAGATGTCGCTGCAGCAATTGAATCTGCCATTTTTGCTAACAAATTACAGCTCTAAAAATCTAATTCCACAGTTCTCTTAGACTTGAACACAATCCCAACCCAACTTCCCTAATTTAATCTCTAACAATCTTTACGTAACAATCAATTATACCAAAGTTATACACGTCAAGAATATCAAGAAATAGCTATATGAGTGCTAGAATATAACAGCCTTCCGACAACAAAAACCCCAGGTTGGTAAAGAAGAAACCACCACAATCATTCCCCCTCAAGCCAAACTAAGCATAACCCGACCCCAGCAACGTAATACCCAAGAAAAACCACAAAAATCAAATCTTTGAAGTAAAAGTGATATTTACAGAAAAATCCCACCAAATTGAACACAAATTACAGCGTAGAAATTGACGAATCGAGCGTTAAAAAGAAACTTCTATTTTCATATACTATACACAAAGAGGGAAATGAAGAACCTGGGGTGGACTAATCGTTGACAAAAAGATTCAACGGCTGAAATGAGAGAATATAGAGGGAGAAACTAGATTCTTCGCAGAAAGGATATCTGAATCTCTCTCTGGGATTGATTTTTGGTTTCTTGAAGAAGAGAACTTCGTGACGTTCTTTTCCTCTTTTTGTGGTTTATAATAACAGGCCTTAACAAGAAACCGGTGATGCCGGTGAAAGTGACGGCCTAAAAGTACGCGTGCCGGTCACAGTGAATTAAACATGTGTTTATGGATTTCTAGTTTTCTACTTTCTATTATTCTCAAAAAAAAAAAAAAAAAACATAGTATGTAAAGCTATTTAAATAAAAAAATAATAACACGATTTATATCATATGAAATTTTCACTTAGTTCAAGTTATTCAAATATAAATAAATCAAATATTTCTTAGATTTTGTAAGAAACATGAATAATTCTTCCAGCTTTAAATTTCGAATCGATCAATTAATTATATTTTTGGCTCACTGAATTTATTAAAAAAAAAAGAGAAGAAAATGATTTCGTTTACTTGGTGAATATTTTAATTAACAAAAATTTAATTTTAAGTTTCTTATTTTAGTAAATGGCAAATTGGCATTTAAAAAATTGTGTGGATAAGGTCTAGTGAAGACGTTAAGATGTAATGTCTTATGTAATATTTAATGTTAATGATGATTGGATTAAACAAATAAGCCAATTATATAGACATGGAAGACTTCTAGTCATGGAGTTCTCTCTCATTCTTTACTCCTAAACTTGATTATGTCCTTTCCAAGGGAACATTCAACATTTTTTTTTTATTACAATAATATTATATCTTCATTAAAATACCATTCCCTCTGTCCTGAAAATATAGATTCACTTTCTATTTTTAATTATCCGAAATTATAGATCACTTATTTTTTTGGAATGTATTTATTTTGTTCAATTATTAATATACTCTTATTTATATATACTTTTATTAAATATACCTAAATTTCTATTTATTTTTTCAATTATTGCTTAAAATAACTTTTGAAATAGATTGACATCTACATAAATATTAATTTAAATCTTGCATTAAAAAGATTAAATATTTATTTTCAAGATAATAATGAATAAATGATATTTTTTTAAAATGTCAAGTAAAAATTATTAATTTAACTAAATTAATTAATTTTTTTTAATATGCGCATAAAATGAAATTAAATCTTTTTTTTTCGGATAGAAGGGGTAATACTTAAATACATATCAAACAATATAAGTAGATGGATTAATAAAATATTAATACTTTAATACAAATTGTATAGAAAAATGATATAAAAGAGAGTAAAAAATATACACCTAACTTACAATATTTTTTTAGCAAAAATTACAAAATAAAATCTTAAATTTTTACAAATTTCACAATTATATCTATTTTTTTAAAAAAGTTCTATTTAAATTATGTGAATTTTCATTTTTGAAATAAATCTAATCTTAATAGTACAAAAGCAGTGAACTTAAATGGTACTTATATGGATTTACTGAATAAAATAACTGACGTTAATGTAAATTAAATAAGCTGAGTAAATTAAATAATCATATTAAATACTTGCACTTTAGTATAAGTAATCAATTATAACTTGATATAGTTAATCTACGTTTGCTACAGTTAATCCATTTGGTCAATCCATGTAAGTGATAACTAATTTTTGAGGCTATTTTTGTACTACCAAAATTAAATTTTGTTTTAAAAATGAAAGTTTATCTAATTTAAATATAATTTTTTAGAATTTGACATAATTGAGAAATTTGTATAAGTTCAAATTTTTTTTTAATTATTTTTTATAGAATAATCCACAATATTTATAAAGTTTGAAAGAAGCATATATATATATATATAAAGTTGACAAATTTAAATTAGAAAATTATGGAACGAAAGTTAAAAAAAAATGTAATATTTCATAATTTTATTTGGAAAAATTCGGACTATTAATAATATTTAAAATTTGACACTTAAAAAGATTAAATAATTTTAAATTAAAATGTCTTTTTTAGAACGATCGCACATACTGTTTTCTATAATCCTCATTTGCCCACCCAAAGAGTATCAAATTTTATTGACCAATTAATTGTCAATATATGTATTGGATACGCAATGTAGGTTAGGTTCATTACATCTTCCTTATGTTTGGGTTTCGGTTTGATCCATTTGTGTGGCAAACAATTTTGAAACTTACTTTTCTTGTGTCAAATTATATTTTCGGAATCAACTTTAAGATAGTCCAATTTATTTTTCCAATAAAATTTTTGTAATGTACAAATTTATTCAACCCTATTGTGAAAGGTAATGGAATACAATTCATTTTTATACGGGTTAAATCAGGGCAGGCTCGTGTTTAACATAACATAATATTTATGAGCCCATTTTTTGGGCTTGGTGGATCTGACCTATTATCACATAGACCCATATTCAAGCCCAAGTTCCTTTTTTTTTTTAATACATATATATACACAAATTATATTATGAACCACAGTTAATATTGCATCGTAGACTAAATACGTGCGAGAGGAGTATCAATTTTATAAATAAAACAAACTTATACAGATTAGTTTATTTGTAATAGATTCATTAGTTTATTAGTAATAGATTCATTTTATTTTAAAATAAAATCAACGGTTATTTTGTGTGTTTTTTTAGTTTTCATATGCTATTTTGTTTTGATTTGTTGTTTTTTCGGTGCATTTTGTCTCAATTTTATTATATTTTGAATTTTTTTGAAAAAAATTAAATGAATTCGTATCTACAAATCAAAATACAAAAAAAATATATGTTAAATTAAGTATACAGATAAATAAAATGAACTTGTATCGATATAAGAAATAAATTGTCATTAATAAAATAATAAACTAATGAACTCTACTTCATAATGAATTTTCAATTTTATAAATAATGAACATTTTTCAATAAATTAAAAAATATTTAGTTTATTCGTAATAAATATTTTCAGTTTATTCGTAATAAATATTCTTATTAAACTAATGAACCTTTATTTTATTTATAATAAATTTTTTTAATGAACTAATAAATTTTTTTTAATAAACTAATGAACTCTTAGTTCATTCGTAATGAACATTTTTTAATGACTTAATGAATATGTTAAAATAAATTAATGAAATTTTAGTTCATTCGTAATGAACCTTTTCAGTTTATTTATGATTAACATTATCAATAAACTAATGAATTTTTACTTTATTCGTAATGAATATTTTTTAATAAACTAATAAATATTTTTGAATAAATTAATGAACCTTTATTTAATAACAAATGACGAATATTTATAAAAATATCACTGTCTATTTGATAGTTGTGCAAGTTTAATTTATTTATAAAATTGTCATAATTTCTTATACGTGTGATAGGTTTTAGTCCATAATATTATATAGACTAGAGTCCAACGTATAATAATTAATATATATATGGTGCATAATGTTATATAAACTAAGTCTAACATATAACAATTGATATATATGAAAATGCTTTTCGGTTGCTCAAAATCAAACTTGGGGTTCTAATTCCATAATTAGTAGTACACTTTGTAACTTTATTATAATATGATATCAAATTTTTTTAATTATTATAAATTGGTACCAAATATTTTATAAATATTACAATTTGATACCAATTTTTAATTTTTAACATTAAATAGATGACATGACATATCACGTTACTCTATTATCTATATCAAATCTATTACCTCATAAAAACATACTCAAACGACTATGTTTTCAATGATTAAAGAAAAATAAACTATACAAAAAGAAAATTATCTATCTAATCGTTACTGTTTTTAGTGTATTTTTTTATAGAAGAATAAATCTAATGTGTATAATAACGTGCCATGAAATATCGTCTTTCTAGTATCAAAAATTGAAAATTGATACTGAATTACAATATTAATAAAAAATTTTATATCAATTTGTAGTACCAAATTGTAAATGTTACTATTGTGCAATTGTCCCACAAACTTCTCTATATTACCTGCCAATCTCTTCTCTCTCTCAAGGAATCAACGATGGCGACCAGTCTTCCTATAATCTTTCTTTGTATTATCACGTCCTCCATTTTTGCACAATCAAGAAGTCTTCCATTTGCTTTCCCTCGAGAACTAGGCAATTGCTCTCGAAGCCTCATCCCCTTCTATATTCCCTCTGCATCACCTTCTTTTTTTTTTTTCCCTTCCCCGTCTTCCTCGTCGTTTCTCCGCCGTCCGCTCTGCAGTTAGTACCGGATTTATTCGTCATTGCCCATTGGTGACTCCTCCGTCGATTGTTTGGGGCACCAACAATTTCCTCGGCACCTTTGCTCGCGCCGACCGTCCTCCTTAGATTTCGACAGTTGCTAGGTAAGCACACGAAATTAGTATTTGATTCTATCATGCAACTTAATTAAGAGGTTTGCTCAATCTCAAAATGAAAGCAGATTGATTTTTAATCTTTGATATTGATTTACTGACTAATTACATGTTTCATTGACATAAGCTTCAAAATTACAGTAATCATAAGATTAATAATTGAGCGATATATGCATTTGCTGTTTAGCTGCTAATTAATTTCTCCAACCTCCGTCATTCATGAGAGATAACATTAGACATTTTACTATCCCATATCAATACAATCATTATTGTTTTTCAAGTATTACTCAAAAGATAATCCCAATCTTATCAGTTGCTGATTTCATCTTCCAGTTCTGATCTTTGCACAAAGCTAGGAAATGCAGTTGTTGTGTCCCTGCAATTGAAAAATTCCATTAATTCATATACTTCTATTCATGAACTAAACCAACAATAGATTCTTACAATCAATTTTATAGTTGCAAAGAGTTTGTTTTCTTATATATTATTGAATCTAATTTGAGTAGAAGAATTTTCCCGAGAAAATATCGAGGTTGAAAGAGAATTACAATAAATATGGAATTGTCATATTCTTGAGCAAGGATGGATGGCGAGTTGCAAATTCTTTCCACTCTTCTAAATCAATTTTCCCATCTCCTTTTGCATCAGCATCCTCAAATGTCTGTAAGCAAATTAATTCAGTGATTAAAGGGAAATTAAACTTGTAATTATAATTACAACTATCTGTTAACTTACCAAAAAATAAAAAATAATTATACCTTGTCAATCATGCTCTCAACAATGTCATCTGAAAGAATCAAATCTGATTCGTCTAGAAGTGCTAATATCAGCTCCTTCACCTTAACACAGCATAACATGCTCATTTAAAATTCTGAAGTACGAATTTTCCTACATTAGGATGTAATCGAGTCGAGTTGATACAGGCTCGAGCTCGATAAGATTAAAATACTCGAAGTTCAAACTTGACACGAATTCGATTGAATTTTTTTCAATTGTTCGAAACTCGACTTGAAACATACTCGATCTACTTGACTTCGAATCAATACAACTCAAATCATCTAAAAAATTTAATAAATAAAATATTCAGTTTGACTCGAAATATACTCGATTAAGTTCAACTCAACTCGAACTAAAAAAGGAGATCTAGAGATTTTAGGCTATTAAATAGTTGAAAGTATAAATGTAATTTAATAAATATTAAAAATAGTTGAGCTCGATGAAGCTCGCGAGCTTACGAGTAGAATGTTGTGATACTCGAACTTGATTCAATAAACTACTCGAGATCGACTCGATTAATTCCAAGTTGAATTTGAGTATTTAGCAAGTTGAGCTCGAGAATAGCTCCACTCATTTACACCCGTACATAGCTTGTGTCTTCATGAACCCTTTTTTTTTTTTGGATTAGGTATCTAGAACAATCGAAAGTGTGCTGAATATGACTTTGAATGACAACAGAATACTATCTAGTATTCAAAATAGTTGCATACTTAAGACTCAAATTTGAAATTTCCGGTTAAACAGAAAGAGTTTCTCATGCCTACAGGTTCATGAACGCATTTCTTAATTTGCATATATGATAAATTCATTTTACCTCTTCACGTTCGATGAAGCCTGTTTGCCATATATCATACAGGTGAAATGCAACTGCCACATTCGATAGTAAATTCTGAGTGTAAACTTCTGGGTGGAATACGCGTAATATTTAAAGTAGAATTTCATACAAACAGCTTTTTCTTCTTGATGTGCTTCTGGGTGGAAGACAGACAGAGATCGAACAAACTCCTCGAATTCTATCACTCCATCTTGTTTGGAATCAAACAATTGGAAAACCTTAAAAACAGATTAAAAACAAAAGAAATAAATGAATGATTATATGTCCTTTTTCTTTATCCTTAAAAATCTGAAAAGTTAGGCATTATTAACGTTACCCTGTCTGCTAAAAGACTCTGCTTCTTGCTGTTTCTGAACAAACCAAGCTGAAACTCTTCCTGAATATAGCTTTTAAGAATCAGAAAACTATAGGACTACTTCGCATAAATGTAAGAATATAATTGGATTGGTCAATGAATGATGAAGATCTAGTCCAGGAAAAAAAATTCGAAACAAAATTGCCTTGTGTTAATAATTTATGTATGGAACTTACCTTGCTTATGAGCCCATCATCTGTTAAAGAGCTGCTTAATTTTTTGAATAATTCATATAAAGCTTCAATTTGAGCTTCATTAACTGCAAGAATTAGAAGCAAATACCTCAAAAATGTATAGAAATGGAAATCTGGTCAAAGGAACTGAAAGAATGAAAGTTACAATAGGTTAGAGAAGCAAGAACAGCATGATTTTCTTGTTTGATTCGCTGCTTAGTGAATAGGCATCCCATCCCAGCAGCAGGTTCTTACATTCGTCCCCGGGGAAAAGAAATATATATATATAATTTTATTGTAAAAATGATTTTGTTATATGCCAATTTATTATCAATTTACAATGAATTTATGTAGAAATTAGAATGTAGCCAGAAGAGTATTGGTGAGCTACGTGTCATGGCAAAGATGCTATGCTGATCCGAAAACCATAAAAGATGAAAATATGCTATTTTCATATACGCCCCTCTTCCCATCATGTGATTTGGTTCCTGAAGAACAATCCAAATATTTCCGTATACCAAATTATTCAGACTAATGGTGAATTTGATTTTCTTATTGAAGCTTATCAACCTCCATTTTACAATCAGATTCCACCACAATATCAAAGAAAGAGAGATCCAAAGCCATCTTCAACTCATAAACTATTGCAAGAGCCTCAGCTCAGCTGTGTATGAGTCCCAGTAGCCATCCACTTTCCTAGAAGCACAAGCCAAAACTAGGAATGACAATGGGACGAGTTCGGAGTAGAGTTCCCCATTCCAGACTTCGAAAAATGTATCCCTTTCTGGCTTTGTCTCATCTCTCACAGGATAAAATTTATGAGATCATTGACCTAACCTAATCTCTGATTTTATTAAAATTTTTTATTTTATTTTAATATTGAAAATAATTTTTATTTTATTATTTTAATTGATTAATTAATTAAATAATTTTTAAATAAAAAATGTTTTTACTTTAAAAAAGCATCATATTTTTATTTTATTATTTTAAAAAATTATTAATTATAGTAAAATACAAATAATTATTATATATATATATATAAATTTAAAAATAAATAAATAATTCATTGGGACGGGAGACATACATATTGTTCCTGGCAAAAAAAATTTCAAAATTGGAACAAAACATGAAAATGATAAAAAAAAAAATTTGTCCCGTTCAGAATGGAATTAGGATGAGATACTATGGTGACGAGTCCAATTGCCATCACTAGCCAAAACCCCTGCAGTGTCTCTAAAGATAATCCCAGAGCTCATATGCGAACTACTAATTTGTCCATCATCGCAATTTAATTGAGGAAATTTCCCTAAGCAACGGTTTCTAAGTTTTATTTACAAAATTACATTCACTTTTTCTTCATTTTCTTTTCTACTGAAATCCTTTTCACTTTTACTAATTTTTCAAAACATACTAAATCTATTAGCTATAACAACTCAATGAATTGAAAGATAAGGTTCGATGAGAGCAAATGAAGGGAACTCCAATTTGACCTCTTGATTTCTTGGCTTGTGGCAGTGGTGTGCCTTTGATAGAGATGGCGGAGGTAGTGGCAGAGAATTATTGGGTTGGTTTTGAGGCAAGTGGCTTGTCTTTCCTACAGACATCAATTGAGTGAACAATAGAGTTCGTATCTAGTGACTACTTTTTTTAAAAAAAAAAATTTTTCTTTTCCTTTTTTCTATGTTAAATTAATGAAAAGATTTCTGATTGGTATGTAGTTGTTATGAAAATGATCATTCAGGAAAATACGAGTGTTCAAAGTAGGATACTAGTTGGACATTTTTTTTTTTTTTGAAAATCACCAAGGTATATCTAAAGTATTCTCAAGGTATACCTAATGTATTCCCATGGAATCCCAAAGGTATATCCAAAGTATTCTCAAGGTATACCCGATGTATTCTTATGAAATTCTTCCTTCCAGGGAATTTTTTGAGAATCCCCAAGGTATTCTCGAGGTATTCTCGAGGTATTCTCGAGGTATTCTCGAGGTATTCTTATGAAATTTCTAAAGTTATATCTTAGGTATCCCCAAGGTATGCCCAAGGTATTTCAAAATATAAACCAAATTGTTTGTTTGAGAATTTGTGATATTTTGAATTGTTTTTTGTTGGATTTTATGTGTAATTAAATCAAAGTATCCCCAAGGTACCCACAAGGTATATCCAAGGTATTTCCATGAAATTCTCAAAGGTATCCCCAAAGTATTTTTATGGAATTCCCAAAGGTATACCCAAGGTATCTCCAAAGTATGTATACCAAACTATTTGTTTAAGAATTAGTGATATTTTGAATTTCGTTTGAATTATATTTCTTCTTTAATAATCAATTCTTATTGTTCTGGTTTTTTTTGTTATCTATTGATGAAAATTGAACAGAGATATACCTAAGGCATACCGAATGTATGTCGAAGATATACTGTCTGAGCATATTTTGGGGTGATTTTGAGATTTATATACTGTTGTAATTTTAGAAAGTTATTTTTGGTATAATTGAAGAAAACTCTTAGTGCTAGTGGAAATGTAAATCAGTATCCAATTTTTTGTATTTCCGTAAAATTCTCAATTTAATTTCACTCTACCCACTGGTGGGGGAGACCTGCCACTTTTCACATTTACAACAAAATAAAAAAAAAGGGTAAATTTTAATTTTTATAACAAAAAATTCTCTGTCATCAACTAAATTGCTTTATTTAGACGATGTAACAACTTCAACATGTTATTCATGCTTCGTTATTTAATTGTTTGGAACAAAAATGCCTCTCCAGTTAGCACACGAATATTAACAATGTGAACAGAATATCTAAAAAGCATACACAAAAAATTCATTCTTTTGATTCAAATCTAAAAAGCATGAATAAGAAACTAGACAGAATAATATACTTTGGCCTATTTCCTTAAATTAGTCCTTTAAGGGCATCTCTCTAGAGAATTCTCGGTTCTATCTTCATGTTCATGTTACTTTTGACTCGAAATTTTCTAATTACTCTCGGAATGTATCTGATTAAAGGAGAATTCGATACTCTGTTATCTTTGATGGAATCTTTTTTCTAGTCTTGGACTTTCGGTGTTCAGCGCAGCTGGGAAACTGTACATGGCTATGCGTAGATCCATTTTCAAGGGCTGATACATTAATAATGTTACATCTGCTGATCAGGATTTATCTCAGGCCTTGTCGATTGACACCAATGTCGTCTAAAGGTGTTGGAAATATTAAATAGCTGTGGACAACGTGAAAAGGTACAGGTTATCCTCTTCTTAGCTCGATATGCACAATCTCTTCACAACATCATAATCCATTCCGACTATACTTTCAAGGATTTAGTCAGCTTTAGTGCTTTCTACCTGCAACCGAAGCTACCTCAATCTTTAGAATTGCAGATTTGCCGTTTAGAATATTAATAAACTACAAAATACAATAACTTAATTATATAGTTCTTCCTAAGGTTTATTATTATTATTATTATTATTATTATTATTATTATTATTAAGTAAATAAGATGTATTAAGTAGGCAAATGGATGTTTTGTATAGTAAATAAGTAACTAAATATCTTTCTTTCCCCTTTGATGAGGCCCTAATTGAAGAATGAACAAAGATTAAATATATTTGGTGCTTAAAAAATAGCATTTTTTTTATTGAATTTTTCTATTATACATTATTAAATCTCTAAAATATTAATTAGAGCTTATTAAATTTAAAATTAAACCCAATAAAAATAATAAATTAGAGATTCATTATTACTAGTCTAAAATTTGTTAAATTCCAATTTAATTTTAAAATCTTTACATAAATATCATTAAAAAGAAAACATATACAAATAAACACTTTAATGGATTATTTTTAAGAAAAATATACATATTTAATCACTTAACAATATTAACCCAATCGCAAATTATATCTTGGACTCCGATCCAGGATGCATTGTGGATTAAGGTCTAATTGGCATGTGTGAGAGACAATGATAATATTGTAAATATTCATCATCTATGATAAAGTAAAAATTTATTAGTTTATTAACAAAAATTCATTACGAATAAAGTAAAAATTTATTCGTTTATTGAAAAAGGTTCAATACGAATAAACTGAAGATTCATTAGTTTATCAGTAAATATTCATTAGTTTATTAAGAAAAATTCATTACAAATAAAATAAAAGTTCATTAGTTTATTGAAAAAGATTCATTACGATTCATGAATAAATTGAAGATTCATTATGAATAAACTAAAAGTTCATTAGTTTATAGTAAATATTCATTAATTTATCAGTAAATGTTTATTTTCTTTTTTTTGTATATTTAATTTGATGGACAAAAAATGAATATTTATTAATAAACTGATGAACTTTTATTTTATTCGTAACGAAACTTCAGTTTTATAACTAATGAATCTTTCTCAATAAATTAATGAATTTTTAGTTTATTTGTAACGAACTTTTCTCAATAAACTAATGAATCTTTACTTTATTCGTAATGAACTTTCAATTTTATAACAAATGAATATTTATTAATAAACTAATAAACATTTACTTTATTTGTAATAAATCTTTCAGTTTTATAACTAATGAATATTTCTGAATAAACTAATGAATATTTACTTGTCGTAATGAACTTTCAGTTTATAACACATTAATATTTTTCAATAAACTAATGAACTTTCACTTGATGACACACGATGAATTTTTATAAAAATGCCACCGTATTTTTTATAACAGTGTAAATTTGATTTCTTTACAAAATTTCCACCACATCTCACATGCGGAATAAACTTTGGTGTATAATGCTACATAGATTGAAATTCATGATATAACTATAGTAACCCAATTTCCTTAAAAAATAAAAAGAGAAAATTTCACTAAAAACCTTTTTTAAAATTTTATTTAAAAAATTTTCTTTTTTTCTTTTTTCATTTTTCCATAATTGATTTTTGTTTTTATCAAAAATTTTAAATTAAATTTCACTAAACACATTTACTGGGAGCAAGTAATGCAAAATTTGTCGAAGAGAGAGTGATGTTTCGCTGTCTCTCTTAGTTCTAGAACTTAAGCAGCAAAAAGCTTATGATTAAAGTAAATCTTTTCTTTTCTTCGCTTTATTGATCTTATCATCACTTTCAACTTCTCCAAGTTGATTTCCTTTCAAAATTTATCCATAAGCTTATGATATTCTTAAGAAATTTTTCACCTACAGGTATGAACTCTTTGATCTTCTCCATTACCGAATTTATATGAATTTTGGTAAATTAATTTTTATATAAAAAAATTATTTTGTTCTTGCGGGTGTGATGATAGTGTTCATGAATTGATATAGTGCTTTATTGGGTTGACTCAAAGGAAATTAAGAGCCTCATGTTCTTTGTTTTTTTTTTTTTTTGAAAATCATTGAGATATCTCATGTATATTCAAAATATTTTCATGGAATTTCTAAAGGTAAACCGAAGTATTTGTAGAGAATTTTTAAGCAATTCCCAAAATATATCTTCAAGATATACCTAAAGTATTTTTATGAAATTCTCAAAAGTATGCCGAAATATTTTCAAGTATACACAATGAATTCTTTCTACAGAATTTTCAAGAAATTTCCAAGTAATACTTAAAGTATACCTGATGTATTCTTAAAGTATACTCAAGACATCTCTAAGATATTCTGAAAAATATACCAGACTGTTTGCTTGAAATTTTGTGATATTTTAAATTTTGATTGAATTTTATTCTTCTTATTTAGTAATCAATTCTTCTTGTTTTGTTTTTTATCTTCATTGGTGAAAATTGAATAAGAATATATCAAAAATATACCGAAAATATACTGTCTGAGTATATTTTAGAGTGATTTGAGATTTGATTGTTTTTATAATTTTAGAAAATTACTGCCATAAAATTGAAAAAAACTTAATTGATGTTAAAAATGTAAAAAGTTATCCCTTCGAATCGAATTTTGGAAAATTCAAAAAAACGAAGCCACTTTTAAAGTAATTTTTTTTTTGAAGAGGTATAATTGGCGACAACTTATTAACTTTGAAAGAGGGAGAGAATATGAACAAGAATAAGAACATGGGTTTTATTGAATTCTTTGCGAAAAGGTTGAATTTTAAAGGAGAGTAAATAAATGAATGGAAGTCAAGTGGAGGGCGAGGCTGTGTATTTGAAGGATATTTTGAAGGAATATAAGGGTAAGCTACACGTTCCTGAGCAGATTTTTGGGGCAGAATTATCTGAGGAGGAGTTCGATAGACATTTGAACGAGCTGCCCCAGATGAGCTTTGAGGACTTCAGGAAAGCAAT
Organism: Balakata baccata; assembly: GCA_949630135.1. Lineage (NCBI taxonomy): Eukaryota > Viridiplantae > Streptophyta > Magnoliopsida > Malpighiales > Euphorbiaceae > Balakata > Balakata baccata. The sequence continues at coordinate 84,178 of CATIWF010074140.1, forward strand.
GAAGAGTAATAAGATTAAGTTATTAACTTCGAAAGAGGTTGCGGGAACTGCTTTTCGAAATGGTCAAAGAGACTTTATTGTGGATTTGAAGGAAATCCCAGGCGAGAAAAGCTTACACAGAACCAAATGGTGAATATTAAGTGCTAAAAGTCTTTTCATTTAAGCTTTGGGTTTTTGGATTTTTCCCTTTGGTGATGTACTTTAACTATAGGCCGGAAATTTGTTTACAGGGCAATGAGACTATATGAGAATGAAGTTCAAGCATGCTTGGAGGAGTACAAGCGTCCCCGCTATGAAATAGGGAGGCCCATGAAGGTTTTCAATCTTCCAACTCCTATTCAATTGATTTCGTTAACATTTTCCTTCATTTAGTTTAGTGGATATAGTAGAGAGCTGACGCGAGAAAATGCCATATATGTGTGTGTCCAAGCCAAGTCTTCCAAGGAAGCATGGCTTTCTAACGGGCCTTTTAACTAAAACCTATTATCTTAGTGCTCTGCCTTTATTTTAGGCGGTAAGAAAGGCTTTCTGACCAGTTGTGTTACTACATTAACTGAATGAATTTAATATGATCACTTCCGAGTAATTCATACTCTGCTCAATATGTTGTTAGGTCATATTTGTCCTCCAGTACTCTGCAGCAAAGTTTGTTTTATTGCATGGACATGGATGCATGCTGCTATATATGTATGTCTTACATTATTCAGTTGTTCTTTTTTTTTTTTGGCAGTCTTCAGTGGGAAAGTTGCCCGAGTATCCTCATCCTGTGGCATCTTCCATATCTAGCAGAACGATGGTAGAGCTTGGAATGGTGACGGCTGCAATAGCTGCTGCTGCAGCTGTAGCTGGGGGTTTTCTAGCTTCTGCAGCATTTGCTGTTACCAGTTTCATCTTTGAGATGACTGTATATGTTGTCTGGCCTATAACCAAGTCATTTTTTAAGCTGTTTCTTGGTATCATCTCTGGAATTTTAGAGGGAATTTCAGATTGTCTTGTTGACATTTTCACTGATGGAGGAGTCTTCTCCAAATTGTATGAATACTACACTTATGGTGGTCTCTGCCAGCATTGAGATGCTAAAGCCAATAACATTTGTGCTTTTGATTATGGTTGTTCTTATCCGTTTTACACTTTCAAGATGACCTAAAAACTTCAGGAAGTGGGTAACTGTTGTTTCATTTTTGCTGTTCTGTCTTTTATATGCAATAGGTTTATCTGACTTACTTTCCTTAAATATAATCTCTGCTTGTTGTTGTACTGATGTAGTTTCCATATTTTGCAGGACTTATGGCAAGGAACTGATTTCTCACGTTCTAAAGCAAAAGCTCCTGTTGATGTTAGTTTTTTACCATCTCACATTTGAGCTTGCTGTAACTAACTTCTACTATTTCTCACTCTATTGGAATGGCATTCTTTCAGGGTTCAACAGGAGTTAAATTTAGTGATGTTGCTGGAATTGATGAAGCAGTAGAGGAACTTCAAGAGGTGTTTGATAGATTTCTCAACACACAACAAGTTTTGCACAGCAATTAGAAGATCAAGATAGTAAAGACTTGTATTGCAATCAAGAGTAACTCAAGAAACAAGTAACAAGTTAGAGAGAATTGTAACTGTCACTCCCCAAATTCCCGCCCAAAAATACTAACTGAATGCCTCACCTGTCCCTTGCTCCCTTTTATACTTACAAGACCATTCCCTATATATAACAAACTCATCAACTCTTCTCTAAACTACCCCTGCAACAGAATCAACATTATTCGACAATATTCTAGAATATAAACATATAGTATCAGAGTCTATCAGTGTTCTCTCTGCTTATCTTGTAAAATAGTTTTTTTGCACAGCAAAGGATGATAATTTTGCCCTATTATTTGAGTTGCCAAGTATTTTCTCTCCTTTCTGGACAGTTTATTCTTGTGTATTTCGCATTTTGTTCAAATGACATTTGGAACTATATTTGGATGATAGTTGAGAAAGATGTCAACTATTTAGTTTCCACATATGGGATTAATATTGATAATTATGTGGAAGTATATCCATCAACCTAAATTTAATCAACTTTATGAAGTCTTAAACCCAACTAGTTGGGATCATTTCTTCCATTCTACCCTTCCCAGAGCCTTACATTAGTCTTTATGCGGGATATGGAAAATTTTGAAGTTTTTATCAACATGCTAAGAAGTAAGAACTTATCAGTTGTGAATTTTGCTTCTATTGGTATCCAAATGCCCGAAGGTTGATGAATCTTCTATCACTGTTGTAAGTAATGTATTTGTTTTCAGTTACCCCTTCGCCAAATATGGTATTCTTAAATTTATAATAATTTTACCTTGAAATACATAGATCTCATTTAAATACATTGCTTTGATATTAATTCATGGATCTTCTATTCCAAAAGTGCATGCCAAATCATATTTATTAGTTATAGTATATGGAATCTTATTCATTCTTTAATACTTTGTTCATTAGTTGGTGAGGTATTTGAAAAATTCAGAACTATTTGATAAAATGGGTGTAAAGCCTCCGCATGGAGTACTTTTGGAGGGCCCTCCTAGATGTGGCAAGGATTCATGAATTTCATATGAAAGTTTCAGCACAGAGATTGAAAGTTTTAAGTACTTTTATAGACCCTGGTTGCCAAGGCCATAGCTGGCGAAGCTGGAGTTCCATTTTACCAAATGGCTGGGTCTGAGTTTGTTGAAGTCTTAGTTGGTGTTGGATCCGCTCGTATAAGAGATCTATTCAAGAGAGCCAAGGTAATTTGACTGCACGATATGGAGTTATCAGTTATATCATATTGGCTTAATCTTCTTAGTTGTCTGGGTTCTTTCAGCCCAAAATTGATGTTGCTACATCGTTTCTGTACAATGTTGAAGTAAATGTTTAGGCGCACTATACTTTATTGAAGAAGTAAGCCTGCAATTTAGCAACATTATATAAGTGTTCATATCATGAGTGCATAATTATATCCAATAATTCTTATTCTAAGGGCTTGCATTGAGTAATTGTTGATAAGTAATGGTCTCTGCAGGTCAATAAACCATCAGTTATTTTCATTGATGAAATTGATGCATTGGCAACCAGGTGTAGTCATTCTTTCAGTTACTTTAAGAGAATATTCTTCTACTGTTGTGGAAATCATATGGCAATTACTGGCTTTGAGCTAACTTTCATTTGCTGCATCATTGTGAATTAGTTGAACCGTCAACCTCACACACTAACTAGGGAAGCCCCTTGATAGTGAGAGGCTTTGTAAATTTTTACTGCTGATGCTACATTAACTATATTGTCATGTATCAGTTGGACTAGATGGTTCTGTTTTTGTGCAAATATTGTTTGCTGTGTAACTTAACTCTGATTCATGACAATATAGTTAATGTAAACCCAATATTAATATTGCAAACGGGGAGCCGAATGTTGAGTTATTCTTAATGTAATTAGGATTAGAAATTGAATACAAGTCACTTTGAGTAATCGTTTTTACATAGTAATAAGGATCATGCAATCCATACTTAATAACTGGACAGGACTTGAGATTTGGTTATTAATTGCCAATCAACATATCAAAGAGAAAAATTAATTATCTGCTATAGAAGTGGCTATACTGTATGAGTTAAACTGCTGACTGCCAAAAGACATGCCAATGTAAATTCTAAACTGCACTCCACCTCCACATGATTAAAAAGCTTTATTTTTTTTAAACTTTTTTTCTGTTTGTTGCTTTAATGAATAGACGTCAAGGGATTTTCAAAGAATCTACCGACCACCTCTATAATGCAGCCACTCAAGAGAGGGAAACTACATTGAATCAGCTCTCGATAGATCTTGATGGGTTTGACACTGGGAAAGGCGTTATATTTTTAGCTGCTACAACTCACAGAGATCTTCTAGATCCTGCTCTTCTCTGACCAGGTCGTTTTGATGGCAAGGTATGTTTATGCTACCAAAAGAGGAGTGGAAAAAAAAAATATGCAAGAGCTTTCTTGATACATTGCTGCTTTTTAAGCTTCATATTACACTTTAATCCAACTGTCTCTCTTTCATCTAGCATTATTGGCGTTTTTAATTTGTTATACTCTTTTTCAAAGTTTTGATTATTACTGTTTGCAATGAGTTTTTAACTATGCCTTATATTTTCATTTCCTGAAGATTGAAGCTGTCGTTGTTCAGCTGTTGCTAGTGTGTTGACCCTGGTTTTTCTCATGCAGATAAGAATTCGTGCTCCTAATGCTAAAGGGAGGTTGGAGATTTTGAAAATTCACATTAGCAAAGTGAAAATGTCAGAGTCTGTTGATTTATCTACTTATGCAAAGAACTTACCTGGTATATCTTGTATTTGTTGTTGTCATATTGAGTTTCCTGTTTGATGTCCATGATCATGTGTGCAATTATCAGGATGGACTGGAGCAAAGTTGGCTCAACTGGTCCAAGAGGCTGCTCTTGTGGCAGTCAGGCAGGGGCATGCATCAGTTGCTGAGTCAGACATAGATGATGCAGTAGACAGACTTACTGTTGGACCAAAACGGATTGGTATAGAGTTGGGTCATCAGGGACAATGTCGTAGAGCTACTGTCGAAGTTGGAGTTGCTATGACTTCTCATTTGCTCAGGCGATATGAAAATGCAAAAGTTGAATGCTGTGATTGCATTTCAATTGTCCTGCGTGGTCAGGTTCTCATTCTGTTTCTTTAACTTCTATGTTGGTCCTAACAACAATTCCTTGCACGCTTATTACTCATGTAGAAGACATTGTTAACCTCTTATCTAAGTTCTGCTAAAGAGAATTTTAGCTGAGTAGGGAAGCCAGGATATGAGTAAATGGCTGCAAATTATGCGGTTAATTTCACCTATGGTTATTATACTTTAAATAATTTGCGCAAAAATAACTTTTTTAATTTTTTTCCCATAAAAATCACTTACGGCAATTTTCTCATTGGACTGTTGATGACGTGGCACCGGAACAATGACATGTAATGTCACATCATCATCCACGTAGATGCCACGTCAGCAAATTTAAAAAATTGTGGTGCCACGTCATTGTCCACGTTAGCAATCCGGTGAGAAAATTGCTGAAAGTGATTTTATTGGAAAGAAATGAAGTTTAGTAAGTTTTATGAAAAAGAAATTAAAAAAATTATTTTTGCGCAACTTATCGAAAGTATAATGACATTCGGTAAAATTAAACCGGAATTATGCCTATCATTAGATGAGATACTCATTATTATAAAGTTTGTAGTTGCAGCTTTTGTTACCTATATTTCTGATACCCAAATAAAGTAGAGATATTTTTTGCTAAATTATATTCAGTTGTTTTGCATACCAATGCTAGAAGGTTTATCTGAGTGGTGTGAGTTAGGCCCATGATGTTCCATGTCACACTTTCGCTTGATTCCTTAGTTTCCATGTTCAAAATGATGTCTGCAGACTTTATCACAAGTTGTATTTCATCGATTGGATGATGAATCATGCATGTTCGAGCGTCAACCGCAGCTGCTGCATCTTCTTCAGGTTGGGCTTAAAAATAATCTATTTTAGGTTTCCTTTTCAAAATATAGTATTATTTTACTGAGTTCATTTCTGTTTAAAGGTTCTTCTTGGTGCGAGGGCAGCTGAAGAGGTTATTTATGGGCGGGATACATCGAGAGCATCAGTTGGCTACCTTGCAGATGCATCTTGGCTCGCTCGTAAAACTATAATCATGTTAGTTCTTGATTCAGTGCTGTACCACTTGGTTTCCTGCTTTCCTGAAGGATTTTACTGTTAGCCCTTTCTTCTTTCAACAGATGGAACTTGGAGAATCCAATGGTCATACATGGAGAACCACCTCCCTGAAGAAAGAAAATTAGATTTGTCGGTCCACACTTGGACTTTGAGGATCACTATATGATGACTATGACCTAATTGAATCCCCCATCAACTTCAATCTGGACGATCAAGTTGCACAGAGAACTGAGGAGTTGATACGTGAGTACAGGAAAACCGTTTATTTACTGAGACTGCACCATACTGCATTTCTCAAAGCTGTGAAGGTAATAGTTTCCGGGAGTGTTCTCTTTACAATATTTTCTTGAAAGTAGCAACCGCATTCTGCATTACTTAAAATTTTTCCCCTCAATTTCTCTTTCCCATTACTTAGAATAGCAGTATTGAAAGTTAACTAATCAGTGACCAAGTGTTTTTATGGACATGATGTGCAGGTACTTCTTAATCAGAAAGAAATCAGTGGAGAAGAAGTTGATTATGTTTTGAACAATTACCCTCCACAAACACGTTTAAGTCTTCTTTTAGAGGAGGAAAATCCAGGAAGTCTTCCATTCACCAAAAATGAAGTAGGGCATGAATTAGACTATGTCTTGTTAACTTCATCAGAGGAACAAACCCTGTGAACCAAATACTTCAGTTTCATATTTGATGCACACACAAAGACAGCACTCGTCGGTTTGCACAAGCTTCGGCAGTGCTGGAAGACTACTGCTGTTTGTGCTCTCAGATGAGCATAAATTTTTGTTGTCTTATAAAGAAAATGCTGATTGTAAATTATTTCATCATCCGTATATTTATATACATGCTCTTGTTCACATTTGAATCGTAGCTGGCATGAGAATACCAGCTGGCTTAATTTAGTTTAAACTGTTTACCGCTAGCTTGCTTTATTGTTATTATTACTTCGAGAAAATAATCTTCTATTAAATCAAGGAAAGTCCTAGCTCAATTTCAAAGAAATAAATTATTCTTTTATAAGGCTACAAGCCATCATTATCGAAAATATTTGTTTGTCATTTGTATAATTCATAAATCTTTAACATATCTAAATAGCAAAAACGAATATTCTCATTGGCCGTTCCTAACAAGGTATATAGAAGTTTCCGCAAGATCAGGAGCAAACAACCGCACAAACTGATGAGAACTGGGATTCAAAAAAAAAAAAAAAAGCAAAAGATTTATCAAAAAAGGGTTCTTGCGTTACTATCTCTCACTCACACACAAGGGAAAAAAAGAACAGGCGCATAGCCATCCATTGTGTAGCTCCCATCTTTGTGGAGGAACGACAAGTTGATAGCCACCACAAGAAAAAACACAGATACGAACACACACACAAAGTGTGAGACATACCCTTTTGGCCTTTTCCCATTTTTCTGTAGGAACAAGACATGAAGAAACCTCGAAATGACTCCATAGTACTAAAAGCTATTAGATGTCGGGGCATCAATAGCAGGAACAATGCCAATGGCAGCAAGAATAGCAATGGCTACAATAACAAGGTTAATAGGAGACATTTCTATGAGGTGTCTTTGTCTTTGATTCTTTTACTTTGGTGTCTTCTCATGTTGTTTTATGCTAGGCTTGGCCTCAGCCACGATAATGAAGGTAGGATTTTATTCTCTCTCTTTACATTGTTCAATTCCTTTTGCAGTTTTGTTGCTTTATTTTCTGTTCTTTTTCTTACCCGTTTTTTGGTTTTATTTTCAACTTGTTATTCTTTGTCATAGAAACATATCTTTTTTTTTTTTAAAAAAAAATTTCTGTGTTTTCATTCCTAATTCTTTAATTTGTTCGTTTCCTTCGCAGTTTTGTTGCTTTTATTTTTTGTTCTTTGTCTTGCCCATTTTTTGGTTTTGATTTTCTACTCAAACCCACTTCTTCTTTTCATAGAAACATTAAAGGTCCACCTTTTTTCCTTGCCAATCTGTGTATCGCCAAAAAGAAAGGTAATGATGATGATGACGGAGCTGTTAATATTTCAGCATCCTGCTTAATTGTTCAGCGACTTGCTTAATTAGCCAAATTTAATACAGAGGATTTTGAGTAATTTATGCTTTCTTTACCAATATGATTGCCAATTTTATGAACAATGCTTTCTTTTTTATTTTTTTCTTAACATTATGTTAGGTTTAATATTGAGAGCTAAATGTAATAAACATCATTCTAATGCAAAGGGCTAATCTCGCATTGTTCGTTGATTTGTTTTATGCATGACAGTGAGTAAATATGGTCTACGTTCTCTTTGTTTGTGCACTTTTCAGGAAGTTTAAATCTTAATAACAGAAGCTTACCTTGTCCCGGTGCTTTGAAAGGTAACTCGCAAAATGCAAATAAAGGCTATAAGACTACAAATGGATTGCTGCTAGAGCTTAATTTATCTTCCGGCGTCAATAAATCCAAAATTGGTATTAACTTTGGAGACCAAAAGTACTCGATTTCGAATAGTGATAGATTAGAGGAAATAATCTTTAGTTTAATAGGCTATAGATCTTTAGTGAGCAAAGCACAAAACATACAAGAATGGAGAGTAGGTAAAACAGAAGAACTATCACGTGGAAGATCTATTCATTCCACTTATCTGAATTTGGATGAGAACACTACGAGGCAAGAGAAAGACCAAGGAGTGATAATTGTGACACCAAGGCTGAATGCATTAGATTTAGATGAATCAGAAGTAAAGACTGTGAGCCAAAAAGCAGCAAGCATAGTAGCAGGCAGAGCAGAACAGGAGGAGCCATAGTTGTTAAAGCAAAAGGCAATAAGGGCTCGTATTGAGTGAGGTGTGGGCTTGACGAAAATAAAGTGTACACAAAATAAAATAAAATAAAATAAACTTAGAACTTATGTCACAAGTTCACAATACAACACATACATAAAAGTAATATAAGTGAAATATAGTTTTATAAAATAGCTACAAGTCTTAGTCCTAAAGCAATACTATTATACTAATATTATAGTAGGTTCTAGTTCTACACCTAATCTCATAATAAATATTAATTACAGTGTTCACATCACTTATCACTCATTCATCATCACTAAACTCCATGTTTTCTTCTCCTCCTTCCTCTTCTTCTTCTTCTTCTTCATTGAAATCCTCTTATCTTCTTCACTTATCACTCATTCAACAGCACTGAGAGAGATGCAGTAGTGGTATTTTGGCAAAGATGAAAGAAGAGAAGAAGAGGAGATCGGCTGAAGAAGAAAGAGAAGGAAAAGATAAGAGAAAATAAAAAAATAGGGTTTGGTGGTTTACGAACAGAAAATAGGAGGAAGACGGTAAAACTACGTCATTTTTGGCTAATAGAAATCAGAAAAAAAAAGTATGTCAACCTCACCCGGGCGCGCATCAGGCGAGGCTCAAGGTGCGGCAAGGCGCTCACCTCGGCAGCCTTGCCCGCCTTTGGGGCTGCTGAGGCGCCAAGACCGGCGCCTCATACCTCAGGCGCGCCTTTGATAACATTGGGAGGAGCCTTAGGATCTGCAACTAATTTCTTCAGCTATAAGCTTTAAAAGTTTGGCAGGGGAGATTTGTGCTGTAGCTGGCCTCTGATGGTGTAGTCAGATATTGTTACAATATTTGAATTTTGAAAAAATGAAAGTGTGGTAAAAGTGATAGCACATGAAGTTGGTATCCTATCTGACCACAAATATTGCTAGATAAAGTCGTATTTGTTACCTTTTACCAATAAAGCATGTCATGCTATTGGACCCTAGGGACTTTGGCAAACTTTATGGATATCTCATATCTGAGTCTTTTCATCACCTAGCATTGTATTTAAGTTTAGGCAAACCATGTGGGATCAAATTATGCATTCATATAATTTTGAGATAGCAGTAGTCAGGTTAGGAGTTTAATAGAGAGACTTTGATTTGGACTTGTTGGCTGATCAAAGAACTTGTAGATGTAAGGTACTCTTTTTTGTAATTTTACCTTTGGGAAATGTCAAACTTGAAATTGGAGGATGATTCTAACATATATGTATACTTTTTCTTTTAATTTATTGTCCATTGTCAAGTAAGGGATTAGTGCTATTTGTGTCGGCCAGAGAATGTTATTTATCAAAGAGATATAGTCTTGTACTACGAACTGTTAAGTGCTGACTTATTCATGCTGATGTCAACTTCATATGGCTTTCAAGGTTTTCAAATCACTATGTAGTTTTCAGATGTTTGAGGTTAGTTAAACTGGAATGAGGCATATTTTACCGGTGCAGGTATATTGCCGTAATGCGGAGTTGGCAACTTTGTTTTAATTGGGAGCAAGGACTGGAGTTTCAGGTTCGAGATGTTCGCGCTCGGGTGCTGACATGGCTTGGGTCACCATGAAAACTTGTGTTGATGTGGATGCCGGCCCTTTTACTGTAACTAATGTCTTCGAGTTTCATAATGGTCGGTGGCACTTGGTGCATCATCACAGCTCGGTGATGCTTGTTGATGGGGATGTTGATCAACAGATTGTGCATGCATAAATGAAAAGAAAGAAGAAACAATACCAATGATAAATACTAGTTGCAAAATACAGTGGTACTTATTAGCAGGAGAAAGTTTCTTGAAATTTCACTGTGAATTCTTCAGTGAAAATCCATTTCAATTTTTCCAACCTCATGGTTATTTTTTAAGGTAACGAGGGGTCTTTCTGTCATTTTCTTTTTCCTTTTTCATTATTTTGATTCTCTCTTATCTTTGTAATTTTAATTTTTTTTTGTGAAATTCATTTTCAAACTTCCAGATATATATACCCAAAATAGAAAATTGTTCAGAAATTTAATGGCAACTCGACCTTAGGGAATATTTATTTGCCGCGTGGTTGGCTAAGGGTCCTTTTAGTGCTGTATTTAGAAAAACTGGTTTTAAATAAAAATAGATAAATATTTTTTTTTTTCAGAAATATATTTAAAAAAATAATTTATAAAAAAATTCAAAAAAACAATCAATCAAATTCAAAAAACTAATTTTGAAATACTCAACACCGTTTAAATGGATTAGAAGCACTTTTCTGCTTGTTATGAATCTCCATTGCCGCAGTATAACCCATGTTATATATCATGTTTTTCTCCTCGTGGACAATGTTTTTAGGACATCTGTCACGTGTTACATTGCTTGTTGACATGATAATTCTGGGAGTTATCTCACAGTTATATACGTGTGCCTGATCAGCAGCGAAAGAGAAGATAATAAATATGTCATAAATACCATATTTTAATTAGAGTACGCATACTTCTGGTAAGGTTCCATGGTCTAGCGGTTAGGACATTGGACTCTGAATCCAGTAACCCGAGTTCAAATCTCGGTGGAACCTTTTTTAACTTATTTATTAAGACCTTTTTTTTTTTTTTGATAAATTTATTCGTGTGCTAGATAATGATATTCTGACATCCTGGTATGCGTAATTTCATTTGAAAGGTCCATACTTAGAAGAAGCGAGTGGCCATTATCCATTCCTCTTTCTGACCAGAGAGAGGGAGATAATGGCAATAACCCATCTCTCTGTTCCAATTACCCACCAATCCCTTTTCTTTCAACGCCCTTATGTTAGGTTTCATGGTTCTCCTACTCTTTCCAGATTCCCATGTAAGTCCATCATCTCTCTTTCTTCTACCTCCTCAACTCCTGTTGTAAAAGATGATCCTTCCCCACCTTCATCAGATCCTCTTCGTCTCCAATCAGAGTCTGCCAACATTGATGCTGACGAGCTCCCCATTGGGTACCCCTTTTTCTTTTTTCTACTTCAATTCTCTCATAGTTGGGATATTAGCATTGCATCATCACCCATATCTCACAATGATTTCGTTAGTGTTCATTTCTGAAAATTTTCCTTTACAATGTTTGAATTTAACAAGTTTCTGGGGGACTAGAAAGAATTGGAGTTCCAAGTGAACTTTATTCGAAATTACTTTCAGTTGCTTGTTTTTACAGCCTTTTTTTGAAGTTCAACCTTTGCAACTGAGATTCGGGATTCTAGATTATTATTATTATTATTATTATTGAGTACTTGTCCTTTATTTTGTGCTAAACCTTAATGCACTATTAAAATAAAATTGACATTTGACACTGTACACACAAGTCACTAGTTTTTTATGATGGGAAAGAGAAACAAATGATTCTTATTATCCATTCAGGTTGCACAATTTGACGGGCAGAAGAAACTATTGTTTTTTTTTCTTTGGCAATTCCTCTTGCATCATAGAGATATTGTTAGTGACCTTGAATTTAAGAAATGTTGAATGCCTTTATACAGGGGTTGTAAGGCCTGTGGGAGGCAGGAGATTGAGAGGGGCTGCAATGGTGAGGGAAGGATTCAAGGTGGGATCGCAACAGTTCCAGGATTTGGATGGTGGCCAATAAAGGCTTACAGGCCTTGTCCTGGATTTGTAGCATCCGGTGGCAGGTATCGGCGGCAAGGACAAAGCATGGACGATGTTGTTTCTGGGACGGGAAAGCCAAGAACTCCTGGAGAGAACAGCACTGAGGTAGAGTCCAGGTAAAATTTCACCTAAACAAGTGTTAGCTGCTGCCTGTATTTAGATAACTTGGCTATCAACAAATTTACAAGTGTCATATCTAAAGACTCAGCAAATGTTTGCTTCAATTCAGAAATCCAGACTAAGAGGTGGTAGAAATATGTTTAAGTTCATTGTTGTCATCACACTCGCCATTGTTTGTCCCGACTGTTTGTGTGTTGTAACAGAGATTTGTGCAAAATAACTATTTGTTTTGCTTAGAAAATAACCATTGGTGTTGCTAGTTTCTTGCAAGTACAATTAATATATAATCACTGGTGACACAAAGATCTAATTATGAATATTTATCATGTCAAATCTCGCAGCAAGAAAGGGCGAGGTCCAAGAAGATTTAAGAGGTAACCTTGTGGAAGGAAATGTGCTTTTGACTGTTGCTCAATTTGAGAGTACAAATTGGTTGAGATTGACAAGTTGTTGCAACCATAGGGTTGAATTTCTATGACATGTATTTTGGTTAATAAACGTAATACAGGTTGACAAGCTTTGATGTTCATCATAGTTGAGAAAACCATGCAGTATATATCAAGGTCTTTACTTGTTCAATCAACCTCACCATTCCTTCTTTTCTTGGAAAATAAAGAATTATACTCGACACATTTACTGATGATGTTCGATGAAGATCCGCTTGCTTAAGTTTGCTGGCAGAATTAAAAGAGGATTTTGCTTACTCCTCCAGCATAGCTCCGCTCAGCTCGGTCTTCTTAGCAACAGAGTGCTCTAAGATAACCATAACGGCGTTAACCGCATTTTATTCAGCTTGATTATATCTTGATTTGTGAAAATAATTCATATTTCAACTAATTTTTTACAAACATTCTATTTATATTTTTGTTTATAATAAATTCTAATTTACTGTCATGTTTAAAAAAGTTTTCTAATTAATTTATATTTGTAAAATTTGATAGTTTGTTAGAAATTCATTTTATAAATTAATATATGAATCTAATTTAGTTAATAATTTTTTTAAAAATAATCTTTTAATAAATAAATATATGGTTAAAATTTGGGGAAGAAATAATTAAATATATGGTTGTAATTCAGGTAAGAAATTTCAAAAAATTAATTAGATAAAAAAATTTCAAGAATTATGGAGTTACTTTCCCACTTCCAATAAGCAGTTGCCACGTCATATTGTTTAGTGTGCACGTTCTCTTGCTGACATTGGATTGATCAATGTAAAAATTTTGAGGTTGGAGCCGCGTCTCCTCTGGGTCTGGGTTCCAACACTACGCTGTCGTATTTTTGGCTAATCAGAGCTTGAACTGATACTGGAAATGGAGTTAGAGGTTGACGAAGGTAAAATTGAATCACAAGTAACAAGAAAATTAGAAAAGAAAATCGTGAAAAGAGTGCGGAAGATACTGGAGAAGGAAAACTTGTACGAGATGACGGAGAAAAAAGTCGGAGAAAAAGTATCTGTGGAGCTTGGAACTAACCTCTCCGATGAACCTTTCAAGTCCATTGTTAGGCGAGCAGTCGAAGATTTTCTTGAACAACTCAAAAATCCAGCTCACAAGAATCGTGCCCAGAGCAAAGAAGACGTTTAGGTCCATTTTATAATACTTATTCTTTTTTGCTTTTGGAACCCTAATATGCTATGTGTTTGGGTGTCAATATTCTGGAAAGTTGCTTTCTTTCTTTATCATGATAACATGTATAGTTATATCGTATTGGACTATTGAGGAGTAACTTAGCTATTGCTGCAAATTTGTCTTATTTCGTCCTAAATTTCATACTAATTAGTCTTAAAAGTTGGTTTTGGAGCAAATTGATACTTCATCCGTTGGAATTTTATAAATTTTACTGCTTTTGTAATAAGCATATTTTGACAACCTCCAACCTTCTTAATGGCTTCTGCTCATATTTTTGAGTTTTTATTGGTATTAAGATTTCTTATGGATTGGGGAGTATCCAAATTTTCATCTTGAGCGGTTTATAATTACACTAGTTTTTAGAAGTTAATGAGAATTTGTTGATGTGTATAAATGCATTCTCAAGGGCAAGAACTAGGCACTCGTAGCAGCATATGAATGAAAATTAACTATATCCTCTTTTCGTGAGTCAACCTTAGCATATAAGTTTATTGTTGTTCATGGTTCATTACTCAAGCGCCTTGGAGTGATTAATTTGCATAGTCATTTTAATCCATTCAGTTGCATGTTTGAATTGATTGAGCACTTTATGCATTTCTTTTATGGTTAATTAAATATATCCAATTCTTTAATTTTTTTTTTCCTTATTTGATTGTTTTTTACTGTTCTGTTTTCCCAGGTCTGCAGCAATTGCAATGACTATGCAATTGAATTTTTTGGCTTGAAGCACATTCACCTCCTTGTATTTGGTACAATTTGTCAATTATGTTCCTTGCATCATTTTTGGACCTTACAAACACCTTTACTTTAATTTTTGGTATAATTACACAATAGTACTCGTCAGTTACTAATATTGAAACTCCTGAAAGGCATTTAAATGTTAGTAAATAACTAGTAGAGTTGTTTAATCATACCAAAATTAAAGTACATGGTGACAATAAGTGCAAAAAATAAGTTGAGGGCAAATTGACAAATTCTATTAAGTATAGAGGGTTAAATATGTTTTAGGCCTAAGTTTTTCAGTTGCATGAATCTCAGTCTACTTACAATTGACTCATCATCTGATTGTAAGTTTGATTATCTGCTTGGATATACTCTATTAGTTCTCTTTTGCCGTCTTGTGTTGTGTCTATCTTGCTGCAATTTTAGAGAAAGTACAAGCAAATTCCAATGGATTTGAGATTTTTATCGGAAGAGATTTTGCTTAGAAAAGAGCTTGTCTGATTAGTGAATACCCAGGTGTAGAACCTGTATTTCTGTTGGCAGCCATTCACTCTAACCTTGTACTGTGGTTTGATCACACTTTGCAATTAGCTACTAAAACGGCAGCAGGTTTGCGGCAATATGCTAAATGGGTGTTTAGCTTGGTTGTTTGTGTCAGATGATAGCGGTTTTGATTCCAACCGGCTAAAGTGAGCTAGGATCATGGTTGGTAGATTAGTCCCTATGTATATGTTGCACTACCGTTTCTTAACAGTGTTGTATCTTACGATTTTCTGGCATACAAGCTACCAAAGAGAGAAGCCTCCACCATCTAGTTTAAAATGAAAATACCAACTTTGGCGTGCCAAGAGTCTAATTTGAGGTAATTTTCAATTTGGATCGTGTGGTTTCAAAATGAAAATATGAATTTCGACATGACAGAGATATGGTTTGACACCAAAAGTGTGTTCCTTCGATAAGATAGTTGATGACTCTGCAAATGTGATCATCCCTTTAGACTTCGAGCAAGGATATACGACTTTTGGCTTTGGGTTATTGAGTAACCTTGAATCCATGAGAACTGAGAGGCATTGGTTAGAGTTGGTGAAAATGTCACCGAAAGTTCCTATCTTGATGAGACCCTCATCGGGATGTTGACCAACAGTTAGAATAGATGCCAATGATTGAAACTAATTATAGTGTTAATAACCTGTTTTAATGGAGTTCTTATTATTACATCTTATTAGGAAAGAATAGTGCTATATTTACATCTTATTAGGTTTATGTTGAATTAATTTAATCATAATTATTATAAGTAAAATAATCATTTCTCTGCATATATGGTGAAGTATAATTGGATTTGTTATTAAGACCAGATTTACATAACTGAATCCTGATACGTAATTTGAGTTAAATTTTGTATCGCCTTAATTTGAGTTAATATTTTACCATTTAATAATTTGGTAGCAAATATTTTTTTACCCTTTAATAACGTGGAAAAAAAAAATACAAGGTAGCTTATGTAATGGGCTGAATGTGTAATTCGAACTTGGATTTTCATTTTTATAAATTAATTTTTTAATTAAATTAACACATAATTTTGTTTATTTTACTTTACTGTCTTAAAAAATTAATTTTTTTTCTTTATTGATACTATACTTGGTAAATTGTAGGCTAAATTTGTAAATTAGCTTTTCAACTATACTTAAAGTGAGTTATCTCCTCAATTTTGACTCAGTGCAAATAAGTTTTCGAATTTTAAACTCGGTGCTATTAGGCCTTTTAAACCAAATTAGCGAGAACTCGGTTTGGTGAGAGGTAACTCATTTTGTAAGATATAGTTCAGGATCTAATTTGTACTGAATTTAAAATTTAATAATTTATTTATACTGAGTCAAAATTAATAAGTTGACTCACTTTACAAGATATAGTTAAAGGACTAATTTGTACATTTGGTCTAAATTATAATTAAATTTCTTAGTAAACAACATTTTATAAATAAATCTTGAGAGTTATAATAATAGATTAAAGAAATTATGTAATGAAAATATAATAGAAAGTAGAAATAAGATAATTGAAAAAATATATTCGTATCAATTTTGTTTATTTTTTAAATTTTTATTTATAAACTTAGGAATGAATATTTAAATATCATGGTTACAAATTTAATTTTATAAATAAATTATAATAAAATAAAATAATTAATGTATGAGTGAGGTTATACAGAGGCATTCAAAATTCAAATATTTTGTAATAAAGAGAAAATTATAACAGCAGAAAATTAAAATTTGTGGATTAACTCAAAAATTAATTTCAGGTTGAAATTAACTAATAATAACTATAATAAAATTTGCAGCTCAATTCGAGTTAGTACTTCACGCGTGTAATAACAATTAATAAACACTTCCCCTACAGCAGCAGGAGTAACGAAAAGCAGCAGCAAGTTCTGTAATTGGGGAAAGCAAAGGGATCGATCAGCCTCTGACCGCCACCGTCTCAGATTCGGAAACCTAATATGGAACCTCAACTTAAAATCAAAATCGAACAAATCGTCAGGGAAATCTTGGGAGAATCGGACATGGAATCCGCAACGGAGGCCCAGATTCGGAAAAAAGCATCGAAGAAACTCGACTTCGACCTCAACAAACCGGAATACAAAGCCTTTGTGCGTCACGTCGTCAATACCTTCCTCGAAGAACAGAGGGTCAAAGAGGAACAAGGGGACAAGAACAAGGAGCCTGAGTATGACGATGAAGGTGACCTCATCGTTTGCAGGGTATGTTAATTTTTTTCTTTTGCTTGTTATGATCGGAAAATTAAAGTGATAAAGTTACAGGCTTTTTTATTATTTTGATTTAATTTTCATTTGGATATCCTTTTTTCAGCTCTCAGACAAGAGAAAGGTGACTATTCAGAACTTCAAGGGAACAAACTTGGTATCAATAAGAGAGTTCTATAAGAAAGATGGCAAAGAGCTGCCTTCTTCCAAAGGTTTCTTTTTTGTTTTTATTTAAATGTTCGAAATTTATTTCCTTTTGTGGTATGGTAATCTCTTGAAGCAATATGGAGTACGAAATATTTTTTTTTTTGGTTGAAGTAAAATGTTAAATTTCAGATTGGGGAAAGTAAAGGTAGTTAAAATTTATGGTCTTTCTTTCCCACATGGATGTGTCTAAGTAATTAGAGAAGAAAATTCGTGTCTTTTATGGTGATAGATGGAGTGTATGGTCGAAGTGTTGTAACAGACATAAAGAATCATTGTTACCACGCCGTTGTTGTCTCCCTTTTGCTGGGTAACATTGAGGTTCAAGAAGGTTTTAGTCTAGTTGTCAGTTATTCCTTTCTTGGAGTTTTACTCTCTCCAAATATATGTCAGGGGTTGATTCCCCAGGCATGCAATTGTTTTATTTTTCCTTTCTGTATAGTAATTTATTCGCCAATGGTTTCTGATGTTAGAATAGGATTAAATCCATGCTTCTGCTGCCCTCATCTGATCGCTCTTTTCAAGCCCATTCCAGTTTGACCCTTTTGTTTGCCTGTAATTTTGATATTTCTTGTTTGAATTTCGACTTCTACACCTCACAGGTTGTGCTTGTTCTCCTTGTATGATTGCTTGTGCTATCCCAAAGTTTTTGTTGAAAAGTAATGCACCATGCTAATGGCTCTTTTATTGTAATTGCTGCAAAACTAGTATATTTTGGGCTACTGAATTGAAAGATCTGCTATATATGTTCAGGGATTAGCTTGAAAGAGGAGCAATGGTCAGTCTTAAAGAAAAACATATCTGCCATAGATGAAGCCATTAAGGAGATGGAGGACAGGGTGTAAAGAGAGGTGTGGGACATCTAAGGACTCATTTTGGGGAATGAATTATCAGAATCTTCTCGAGGATGATGGCATATTTTGATCCTTGATTTTGCTGGTAAATGTAAAGTGGCATAATGGAATTATGTTGTATATGATGCTGCTTTCTTGGTTCTGTAATGCCTTGAAGATTTTGTAACTGTTGGTGCAGCCTCGCGTGAACTAATCCGTGGTATCTAGTTTCATCTGTTTTCTTCATTTAATTGCAGAATATTTCCATATTTATTGTGCACTTAAGTAGGGTGCAAGAAACCACATATAAAAGGCATGACAATTTTTTGTGCTGGGAAACCTAGTTTCTCAATTCTCAGATGCTTGTTGATCAACGAAAGAAACCATAGGTTCGCGCTGACATAGCTATGAGGAAGAAAAGATAAACATAATATCTACGAGCTGCAAAAATTGTCGCAGCATCATGGATAGGGGGACTGGGAGCTCTGGCGACTGCATTATCATCACTTTTGCTGCTGCGGTGGCAAAATTTAGCTGCGGTAGCAGCCTCCCGAGAATGGAGTAAAGGAATTTTGGTAACGACCAATTAGCCATGATGAACTAGTGCAAGCTGTGGGTGACCCTGTATCTACGGCTTTGGAGAAAGCTTCGTCTAAAATTTTAAATCATTGTCTCGGATCAACTTTGCTCGTCTCTTCTGCATTTCTCTAACCGAGTTCGTGGAAGGACATTTCTTCTTTTAGATGATTAATGAATATAATCCAGCATTGCTTTTTAGATGTGGGTGATTGTTTTGGGTTATATTCAACTGTCTCCAATTCTTCTTCTTCTTCCAATGCCTTGGAAAATATTACTATTTCTTAAAGGATCTAAGTTGACTTCCTTTCAGCAGTTCAATTCCTGCAAAAGCTCTTGATATGCTAGGATGAATAAACTAATCCAATTTAGTTGTTAAAAAAGATCTTAGTGAATTGGGAATTGGTTATACAATATAGAACGAAGAAAATGTAAAATGCTTTAATAAGCAGATCCATTTATTCATTTATAGATCAACTCAATGATTTGTTGCCATATCACAATTAGTTCTTACAGTTATATGTATTGGTTCGGTTCACGAATGAATGCATGGATCTGCCTTTAGATATATAAGAATTTTTGTTTTCTTACTTTGACTAGAAATTCCAAGCCGAGCTTCATTTTTCATATCAGCTTTCAAAGAAGATAAAACTAAACCAAGAAAAACGTGTTAGCAAAGGAAAAAATATCAGAACAAACGCTTGCAAGCATAAGCATATGCTGTATTTACATAAGAACACTAGATAAGAAAGCTGAAATAAGTTTTGATTGATTTTTCTTATCTAAACCAGATCTTCACGGATCAATTTGAGAATATTGAGCCATGCATGTCAGGGTGTTGCTACTTTCCCATATATGATAAAGAGTCAAGTCTAGATAAGTATTGTTTTACTTTATTTGACTCCATTAATGGGGGAAACCTTGAACACATTGAAGATGTTAGGTTTGGAACCCAAGCCCCAATAGCTCTTCCTTCTTTTTGTGGGAGCAAAACTAGCAGAGCTGGCTGCAGCCATTCTCATCTTCTCTATCAATGCTTCAGTATTCCCTTCTTCTGACAAAATTTGCTCTAATTCCTGAGTATTGATAACCAGTTTCACTTTCCAAACTCCATTCCCTTGCGAAGGCAGTGCCACAATATTCTCCTTCCTTGGTGTTGCTGCTGCAACCTCATGACTGCCACTTTCACATACCAATGGCAGCTCCTGAAGAGGAAGAAGATAGTAAAACTGGCCACCAATTAGGTACTCATGGCTTGCGAGTGGAAATGAGGCATCTCCTCTGAAAATGCCATAGCCTGGATACCCGTTAAGCACATCTTTAGCTAGTTTTGGACCTTTCAGCTCTATAATACCCTCTGAATCTGTGACTAGCTTGATGTTATTAGTACAACTATAATATTCTCCGGCCACCGCCCCTTTCTGAGAGCAATTCCCCATTTTAGATATCTCAGTTTTGCATGTTCGTTTCACAAGCTTTAGGTTCACATTTATATTTATATTGTGGAATCTTAACATTCTTTTTTAAATCAAGTCATTTTGAACTTATTCATATTTTTCAACATTATTATACCGGGTAAATATTTTTAAAGTGAATTTAATTTTTTTTATATGTGATTAATTTAACTCGTGAATAAATTTATAGAAGAAAAATTTTTCTAAGGAATCAAATTAAGCAAAAACAAGTGGAGAGACAAAGAGAAGTGATGTCAGAGAGGAAGACAAGTAAAGTAGATGCAGTGTTTTTTCAAAATCTTGATCGGCGCCATGTGATTAATAGACCGTTGTAAGCAATGGTTTAATTAATTTATAGAAAAGACATTTGACAAGCTGCTAAATTCAAATTTTATGCGAAAGGGGGTATGCATTTTACCTCTGATTCCCTATAAATAGAATAGGGCATCTAAAGTCATCGAATCGACAACAAATT